>BLBF01000006.1:7779140-7799453 GCA_015471245.1 Laticauda colubrina | reverse complement strand
TGTGGGATGGGCAGGGATACCTTTGGGATGGGTAATAGCTGTGGGATAGATAAACCTCCAGTGGAAGCATAGTGGGACTCCATGGTCCATCCTCCCAGGTGCCACACCTATGGCCCTTTATTATCAATAATAATGTAATCAATCATCCACACATGTCAACATAAACACAACTCTTTATTAAATGCCCTGTTCATTGTAGGCCCACCCAACATACATGGCCCAATCTCATCAGTGTGATGAGACAGGCTGAAGGAAGCATCCATTAATCATCTATCATCCTGTCTTGCCACTCCACTGCTCCAGCTGGGGAGCTGCACCAGTGTCTCAGGAGGTTGCGCTGCTTCTTCCCTTCACGTGAAGCTCTGTTGGGGCCTTGCACATCCTTAGTGTCTATCAGGTTTCACCCTTGCCTCCATTCCCTAGGCTCCATGTCCCCATTGCCTTGCTGGAGGTCCACGAGCCTGTTCTGCAAGACTGGGTAGCGGGTGCGCATGAGATTGTGCAGGATGCAGCAAACTTCCACGATCCTCCTCACGGTCTCTGGGCGATGCTGCATGGTGGTGAGAAGTACCTGGAACCTGTTGGCCAGGATACCAAAGGCATTCTCCACCACCCGCCTTGCCCTGGACAGCCTGTAGTTGAAGATCCTCTCTTCACGGGTGAGGAGTCTGGAAGTGTAGGGCTTCATGAGGTAGGTTCTGAGGGAGAAGGCGTCATCCCCCACGATGAAGTAGGGCACATCTTGCGTGTCATTGGGCAGGGGGTCTGGATCTGGGAAGCCCATGATGAGATTGCGTTCCAGCCCCTCCTTGAGGTGACTGGCATTGTATACCTGGGCATCTGAAGCTGACTCGTTGCCTGAAGCATCGATGTACATGAACTTGTCGTCAGCATCGACCATGGTGAAGAGGATGATGCTGAAGAAGCCCTTATAGTTGAAATAAGTGGACCCCGACTTGGCTGGAACTTTGCAGGCCACTTGCTTGCCACCTATGGCTCCAACGGTGTGGGGGAAGTTCCACCTCTGATACCACTGCTCTGCAACTTTCTTCCAGCCTTCTTCAGTGGAAGGGCACTGGAGGAGCTCCTCCAGGTATTCTTCGATGATGGCCTGCACCACTTCTCTAACCACAATGCTGATGGTGTTGTGTGGCATCCTCCAGCCGTACTGCATGCTCCTGTAGGTGGTCCCTGAGGCCAGGTGGCGCAGAGTGAGTGCCACCTTGAGCCCAGGGTCCAGGCTGGGCTGGAAGTTGGTGCTCTGCTTGGTCAACCTGGGTGTCAGGCGCTGCACAACTTCATCAAACATGGCTGGAGGCATCCTCATGAAGTTCTGGAATGCACGAGTGTCTTCGTTCCTGAGCTCCACCATCAGCTTGTTGTACAGTCTGTACTCTGCTCTTCTGGTGATCCATCTTCAGACCCAGACACTTCTTGGCCACCTCCTTTTCTTCCCGTAGAACAGTTGAAAGAGCCTGTAGATGGCTTTGCACTGTTGCAGAATGATGGTGGCTACCAAAAGGAGTGTGTTACGATCCATGGTGGACATCAATGGATGCTGTGGAAGAGCAAGAGCCAGATGAAGGCTACAGAGGTCTGCACAGCAGGGGTGCTGGACTGAAAGTGAGATCCAGGTGAGTTCCTCCCCCTTTTTATAGGCAATATAGGTTTTCCACTATGTGTCCTTTTGCATCCTCTAGGCATCCTCTAGACATCCTTAATATCCGAGATAGGTCCCCTCTGCGAACGTTTTTTCCGTTTTAAATGCTTTCTTTGTGAGCTGCATCCGCTTTCATCCTTTCTCCGTCTGTGCTACTAACGCTGCGCGTCCGTTCCACATCCGTTTTGCTTCCTCCCTGTGTCCGCTTTCCGCTGGAGCGGATTTGAGTTGCGTGGATGCGCAGCGGATGCCTAGCGGATATAGCGGATGTGTAACAGATGATGACGGATGTAGAACGGATGTTCCCCGTATGCGTTGCGGATGCAGAATGGACGCGTTTGATACATTTTCCGCTCAAAAAGTTTTGAGCAGCTCAAAACCTTTTGAGCGGATGGAACCTCAGTCGATGGATGCTGGACGGATAGAGAGGATGAAAAACGGAGGCAGTGAGTACAAAACGGATGAATCGTGTTCACCAACGGATGGCAAGTGTTTCTCTCCGTTTTACATCCTCTTTCCATCCGTTGGTGCAGTGTGACATGGGCTTTAACTAAAGTAAAACTGATGTCTGTTTCTGAGCTCCTCTGAGTTGCTACTGAAGTTACTTGCAACATGTTTCTGTCTGAGTTCGCTCCATGTTGGAGAAATCTACAACTGGTTTGCAAAATCTACTTATTATGTTTATAAAGATGTTAAATGAAGCATCAGCCATCTATGTTTATTTTTCTGGCGCTGAATTAATGCTGTAAAACTCTGAACAATGTCACCATCCATTTTAATAATACAGGTAGTCCTTGACTTGCAACCTGTCACTTAGTGACAGTTCAAAGTTACAACCAAACCAAAAAAAAATTGCCCGATGACCATTTTTAACGACCGTTGCAGTGTCCACATGATCACATGATGAAAATTCAGACGCTTGGCAAATGACTCATATTTATGACAGTTGTAGTATCCCAGGTCAACGTGGTCACCTTCTTACAAGCAAAGTCTGTTTAATTTGCTTAATAACCATGTTACTAATTTAACGAGTATGGGGATTTACTTAAGTGACTGTTGCAAGAAAGGTGGTAAAATTCATTTAACAAGTGGAGCTGCGCACACATGCATGCCAGCCTGCCACTAGTGTGCATTGAGCTGCGTACACCCCTGCGTGCACCAGCCCATAACCCGGTTGCAAGTAGGCCACAGTGTTCTGACCTCGGCTTCCCCAAAAAAGCACTAAGCAAACCCTTTGTCCCAGCAAAATCCCTTTTATTAAACAAAGATGAATTTTTTGTATTCATATTCAGCCAAAGGCCTGGCAAACAGTCTTTCAAGGGTGTAATTAGGATCACAGACCTTATCTAGCTTGGAGAGCTGCCAAGTAAATATTTTGAAACACATTGCTGACAAGGAAGGGCTCAGCACAGAGTTTCTGAGGTGCACAGACAGATCTTCATAGTGTTGCAACGAATGAATTTTTTCCTGTAAAAGTCCCCTCCCCTTTTGCTCCTCTTTTAATCCTGATTGGACAAGCCATCCACCTGTGGTCTTACTCCCATGTCAATCCTTAGTTTGTAATTGTTCTTTTTGGGGGGCAGCTCTGTGCATGTGCAGGCTGGGAAATTGCTTCAGCTGCTCCCCTACTTCACTGCTGTCCAATTCCGAAGGCAGCTGATAACTGCCAGACTGCCCTGGCCCCATCTCTGCCTCTGTTGCAGAGCTCTAACCAAGCCTTCCTCAGCCTCCAGAACTGGCTCATGTTCCTCTTCAACCTCCTCACTGTCCAACACTGTTGCCAGCTCTGCTAACTGCCAGTGGGCCACAACACACAGTCAGTAGTAAGCTGCAGTCTGGAGGTTAGGGACCCCTGGACGAAGACCTTCAGTCCCTTTCAAGTTTCTTATTCTGTTATTCTATATAAAACTTTTAAATGTAGAATAGCTATCTGACAGGGAGTCTTAGGTAACCAAGAGGGGTATTCTGACGCAGCTCCCCAAACACATCAAACCTCTCTGAAGTTAACTCAAATATTCCTTTATTAGCAGTGCCAGCAGCCCAGCAAAAAGTTTATCTCTCACCGCAGGCTAACAAGTCTGTCCGGCAAGCAGATGAATAGTTGTCTGCCACATTTATTCATCTCTGTCCCCTGCCTTTTATCCCCAGAGCAAGGGTGGGCTTCGCGAACAGCGGTGGCTCTTCTGTCCCAGGGACCAGTCCATAGATTTCCACTGTTCTCCTCTCCTCTGCCTTCTGTGCAGCTGTTTGTCAGGCACTGGACCCAGCTGTTTTTCCTCTTCCACATCAGCCATCTCCAGATCTGGGGACTATTGACTCTCCATCTGAGGGCTGATGTACAGCCCAGGCTCCACCTCTCTCTCTCTCTCTCTCTGCCGGCTCCATTCCCTCTTGCCCTTCGGAGCTCTCAGGTTACCCTGATGCTGATCCTGATTCCCACACCTCCTCCTCCTCTGATTTGGTTGCTGGAGTGGCTGGCGGCTGACAGGCCACAACAAGGGGACCAGGAGGAACAATTCCTGCCTGTAAAAAGAATCCTGCTCAACCTATGACTTCATCACACATTTCCCAATATAAGCCTGTTATAGAGGATGTGATGTTCCTCAACTGGCCAAACTGTTCCTTTGCTTTATTAGTTCACACTCCAGCTAGGTGACATTAACATGTAGTGATTGATTTTACTGACGCACTTTCATTCTGAATGTCTAACAAAACCATCCCTGTCAAAAAAAAAAGGAACAGAAAAACAATTCAACAGTATGACACACTTTCTCTTAAAAACTGAATAGGAAAGATTATAATTTTTTTTAGTAAAGTGGTTGTATTAAAAATCGACAATGTCATTTAATTTTAAACCAATGTGATTCATTGCTATCATGTTGCTGCTACTCCCTGTTTTCACTGAACCAGGCATACCCAATTCCTGCCACAGGTCACCATTCACTGACCTGAAGCCTAGGTCTCAAAATAAAACAAAGGTTTTATTTTGAGACCTAGGCTTCACAAAATCACCAGACTCCTTGACACCCGCCTCTTTTTACTAGGCTAATGTGAATTCCTATCATTCACATCCAGCAAAGTCTCAGCAAACAGTCTTTCAAGGGTGAATTGCAACCACAGACCTTATCAGGCTTGGAGAGCTGCCAGGCCAATAGCTTCCAAGCACAACACTGTACATGTTCTGTCTTTTAATTGCTGGCTGTATATAAAGACAATCAGGCAAACTCTACAAAGGCTTCCATACAAAGTTTCTTTATTGGGTCACAAGGCATCCTCGAAGTATAACTCATGGTTATGTTGAGATCCATCTAATGTCCAATCTTTGCATAGCTGACTTCTTTGTGTAAAAGCATAGTGATCTTTCATCCATAACGAGGGAGCAAAGGGTGAGACACCAGCACTCTGCTGGGGTCCAAGCAAGAATAAAGGAAACTCCCCCAACCCAACCAAGGGTCAGTTCAGTGACCAATCAGGATTACAGATGTGACCACATGACATGAACTACATTTCCCATGATGCTTTAACTACATTTACCATGAGGCATTATCCTAAGGGGACAGCTCTCAGTTCCTAACTAACTATCCCACTTCCCAATTAACTATATAGTGTCTGGACAGCACACTCCCCACCTGGAATTATAAATTCCACTACCAACTAACTATCAATTAACTATATAACTAAGATAAACAGTAATATACCATCAAACAAAGCAAAGCATGCAAAGCTTGAGGTTCAGTCTTCAAGTTCAGCCTTTCTCCACAGCAACACTAGGTTGGTGACCGGTATATAGCTTCTGGTGTATAGCTTCTTGGTGAAAGTCTGCTGGTCGCTTATGGCGGCCTTGTAGGATAGACAGATATTCTAGCTTCCAATGGTTCCAAAGGGTGTCAACAAGCTGTTGGACAGCACAGCACTGGAAAATACTTGGCAAGGTGTCTCTGTGAGTCACGAACAAATCTTCACACTAATTAAAATAGGCCAAAACAGGCCAGTGGGAAGATCTATCCTACTTTCTTGCATTGTAGCAGCCATCTGATGTGATCCTGGGATAGTTATGGTCGTAGTAAAACAGCCAGTAGTATCTTAGCTGCTTCAGATGTTTTTGGGACTTGGGATCTCCAAAATTTCTGGAGGGCTTGAGAGAAGCTGGCTTAGAAATTCTGAGAATTGTCCCAAATCTATGATTCAGTCCAGAATTACAGGTAGACTTCAATTTCCTATCACAACTGAGACATTTGTTAAGTGAGCCCTAAGTGTTCTGACCTAGGCTTTCCAAAAGAAGCAGACTCCTCATCTTGATAAAACCCCTTTTATTTAGTTTAAAGTGAATTCCTCTCCAGCAAAGTCCCGGCCAACAGTCTTTCAAGAGTTTTAATAACTATAAACCTTTATCAGGCTCGGAGAGGTGTCAGGCGGATATCTTCCAAACACCACTCTGTAACAGACAATACTTGGCAAGGAGTCAGGAACTGATCTTCACCTTCATTAAATGAACTAATTGTCTCCTACAAACACCACTCCCCCTTTCACTCCTCTTTATTCCCTATGGGAGGGGCCATTCACTGTTCACTTGTGCCTTTACTCCTGAATCGACCCTTGTGCCTTAGCTGTTCCCTTCTTCTGGCAGCTTTGCACATGCGCAGACTGGGAACAGGCTCCAGCTGTTTTTCTGCCCCATTGATCTCCAACTCTGAAGGCAGATGATAACTGTCAGGTGGCCCTGGTCCCATGTCTGCCTCTAATGTAGAGCACTCATCAGAGCCTTCCCCAGACTCCAGGACTGGCCCATGTTCCTCCCCAACCTCTGCCACCAGCTCAGAATCTGCCACCAGCTCTGCTTGCTGTTGATGGGTCACATCATGTTTTAGGCTCCAGTCCAGGTCTCCAACCTGGTGCCCTTCAAAGGTTGGGTCATCAACATAAGTTGACCATCCAGAGCATTGGTATCTCAGGCAGGGAAACCTTGTTCAACTATACCAATGAAAAAGAGTTATTTTGCAATTGAGATGATGAGGCCAGAAGATAAATCAGAATAAAGAATAACAGAGTTGGAAAGAATCCTGGAGATCTTCTACTCCAATCCCCTGCTCAAGCAAGAAATCAGGGGTATCAAACTCAAATCGTCATGGCGGTGTGACGTGACATATCCGGACTTTTTCTCCCTTTTCTAAACCAGGTATGGGCGTGGTTAGCACATGATGCATCCTGCCCACAGGCAGTGCATCCAGTCTGTGGACAGGGATTTTGACAGCTCTGCCCTATATAGCCTGGAGGCTAAAGCATATGACGAAAAGTTGCAAGAATGGGATATGTCCCAACTAATGAAAAGAAGGACTGGGGTGACAAGATAGCAATAGCACTTGGACTTATATACTGCTTCATAGTGCTTTACACCACTCTCTAAAGTCAGCCTATTGCCCCCAACAATCTGGGTCCTCATTTTACCAACCTCGGAAAGATGGAGGATCGAACTCCTGACTTTGGACAGAGTCAGCCTGCAATGTTGCACCTTAACTAGTGTGCCATCAGGACTCCCAATAGTCTTTCAATATTTGAGGGTCTATCACAGAGAAGAGTGGGTTCTCCATATCAATTAAGGGAAGAACATGAAGCAACTGATGGAAGCTTAACAAACAGATATCCAACCTAGAAATAAGGAGAAATGTCCTGATGGTGAGAACAATCCCTCAGTGGAAAAGCTTGCCTCCAAAAGTTGTAGGTGATCCATCACTGGAGGTTTTGAGCTTGAACATCTCCACCATTTTTGCTAATAAATGGACTGAGCCCAAGTTGGACATAACTTCAGTATTTAACTATAACTTAGTATTTGCTAAGTGGTGTCCCAATTTTGAAGGAAGATAATTTTCCTTTCTATTCATGTCCCTACCACCACCTTGTTTTTCTGGTAGTGGATTTGACCTCCAGGGGTCAAATTTGGATACCACGGTTATCCAAAACCCTGGTAGAGTCACCCTATGTTCTCAGCAATGTAAGGATGCTTTGCTATCATCTCATCTACTACAGAACATAGAGCTTGAGGAAAGCGGAGTGTGTATATATTGCCTAGGCAACAGAATCATTTCTCCAGGATTTAAAAACAGACAGTAGTATGCCAGTGTGATATATTTGGATTCAACATACTGATTCAAGGCACAATGAGAATTGCTACAGGGAAGTAGGACTCCACCATGGTTACCACCTGGAAATATAAAAAAATGATCTTTAAAAAGAAGGAACAATCTTGGGAAGTATGTGACCGACTTTGAAATATCAAGATCCCCCATTAGGTTGTGTGTATACATTGGTACTCAATTACAGTACACACAAATTAAAAAATACCCTACAAGATGAAATGAATGCAAAACTTCAGAGTGATCCCAGTAGACCAATGGGATATTTATGGAAAAAGTCGATACTGTATACTTTAAGCCGTAATTGATATAAAATGTTTTATAGATGGTACATAAGTCGCTCAATGGTTGCGGAGATCATCATATTACGATGAATGCTGGAAACCCTAATAATAAAGAAGGGATATTATGGTAGTTCTGTAAAATAATAACAACAATAAAGAACAAATGCTTACAAAGCTACAATTGAGAAGACAGCCACCGACAGCAAATGTCACCTCTGCGAAGAAACTGAACAAACAGGGGACTACCTATTGTTGTTACTTGCAAAATCATGTCCAACCCATTGTGAGTCCATGGACAATGTTCCTCCAGGCCTTCCTGTCCTCTATGATTCCCCCAGAGTCCATTTAGGCTCATGCCGACTGCTTCAGTGACTCCATCCATCCACCTCCTTCTCTGCCATCCCCTTCTTCTTCTTTTGCCCTCTATCATTCCCAGCATTAAGCTCTTCTCCAGGGAGTCCTTCCTTCTCATTAGGTGACTAAAGTATTTGAGTTTCCTCTTCAGGATCTGGCCTTCTGAAGAGCAGTCAGGGTGGATTTCCTCTAGGACCGACCAGTTAGATCGCCTTGCAGTCCAAGGGACTCACAGGAGTCTTCTCTTCCAGCACCAGAGTTCGAAGGCCTCCATTCTTTGGCCTTTCTTATGGTGCAGCAAAAAAGATTGCACTGCACTGACTACAAACAACACAATGGCAAAGTAACAACAATGGCGTATCGGAAGATCTGCAAGAAATACTATTTTTCTTCAAGCAAGAATTGGTGGGGCCACAAAACAGAAACGGTAATGGAAAGCAAACAAGGCAAAATGCTCCAGAACATTAGAATTCAAAAATACAGCACCTCAGACTTAACAATTATCAATAAGAAAGATTAAAAAAGACTGTGAACAGAACAGAATAACAGAGTTGGAAGAGACCTTATAGGACATCTAGTCCAACCCCCCCCCCTAAACAGGAGACCGTACACCATTTCTGACAGATGGCAGTCCAGTCTTTTCTTGAAAGCTTTCAGTGATGAAGCTCCCACAATTTCTGAATGCAACTTCTGTTCCATGGGATGATTGTTCTCAGTGCCAGAAATTTTTTCCCCTTATTTCTAGGTTGAATCTCTCCTCATTCAGTTTCCATCTATCTGGATAGTGGATGTGGCAGTACCTGGAGACAGCAGAAGAGAAGAGAAAGAACTGGAGAAAAATCACAAAATACGAAGCCGTGTAAATAGAAGTAGAACAAGAAGCAGTAGAAGGGAAACAAAAGTAGTACTAGTGGTGGGATTCCAAAACTTTTACCACTGGTTTGGTGGGCGTGGCTTGGAGGGTGTGCTTTGCATGCATGCACACACTTTGTGTGCACACACACAGCAAACATGCACTTTGCACAGGCATAGAGGCATTCCAGCTCACCTCCTGCAAGCCTGCACTCTTCTAGGTGCTTCAGCAGCTGCCGCGCAGCACTCTTCTGTGCCACACAAAGCAGCTGTGCTTCAAAAGCAGAGGATAAAGGTGAGTACAGGAGCCCAGGTGGGCAGGTGGGCCCAACAACAGACCGGCGGAGAGAACTGGTTTGGTGTCTGCTGCTCATTGCCGCTACCAGCTCGGCAGAACGGGCCGAACCGGTAGACTACCACTACTGGATAGTACTAGGAGTGATAGACCTCTTAGATGCAAACTCAAAACATCCAGAGCACCATTTGAACACCATTGGCATGGACAAAATCACCATCAGTCCAGTGACTGGGAGGAAAAAAAGGCTGAAATAAATGTGAATAACAACTTTAAAAGTTTCGAGCAATGTGACTATGGAGATTCTCAGTCATCCAGGTCACGGTTGTCCCAAAGTTTTTTTTTCCCAAGGGGGAAAAGACTTTCTGGTTTTTCTTTGAAGACGTTTCACTTCTCATCCAAGGAGCTTCTTCAGCTCTGATTGGATGGCTCCAATCCTTCCATTCCTCACTGTTGGAAGAAATATCCTTCTGGGTTCAGTTCCAAGTGGGGGAAAAGAGACTGGAAACATGGAAGCTGCTTGGGAAGATGGTTTATTGGTGAACAGGATGGGTTCCTGGCCAGAAAAGGGAAGAGATGTGGAGAGTCCCTGGGTTTTATACCCTCTCTGGCTTGGAATTTCCTGGGGCACAGGAAGAGTATCCTGACTGGTTGCTGTCAGAGGTCATAGCTAGCTTTGTAGGTTGTCTGTATGCTAAGTTTGTATTGAGAGTTTTGCAGTGATAATTCAGTGCCAGAAATATAAACACAGAAGGGTTGATGCTTCACTTAACATCTTTAGAAATATAAGTAGATTTTACAAACCAGTTGTAGATTTCTCCAACATGGAGCAAACTCAAACAGAAACAAGTTGCAAGTTCAGAGCAGAGCTCCAGTCTTCATCAAATAAGCTTGTTAGTTTCATCTTCAATAGATCAGCAGGCAAGCAAGAGGAGAGAAGCAGTTTCATCTCAACAGACAGAGCTCAAACAGAGCTGCAGAGTTGCAGAGCTTAACATATAGCCAAACCTAAAGCCCATGTCACACTGAACCAACGGATGCAAAGAGGATGTAAAACGGACAAAAAACCTTGCCATCCGTTCGAAGACGCGATGTACTCACTGCCTCCGTTTGGCTTCCTCTCTATCCGTCCAGCATCCGTTCATTGACGTTTCATCCGCTCCGAAAGTTTTGGGCTGCCTAAAACTTTTGCGCAGAAAATGTATCCAGTTCGTCTGTTCTGCATCCGCTACGCATCTGCTACGCATCTGTTACACATCTGTTATGCATCCACTATATCCGCTAGGCATCCGCTGCGCATCCGTGCAACTCGCATCCGCCCGGACACAGGGAGGAAGCGGAACGGACGCGGAACAGATGCAGAATGGATGCCTAGCGGATGCAGAACAGAAACAAAGCGTTTAAAACGGAAAAAAAGTTTGCAGAGGGGACCTATCTCGGATATTAAGGATGTCTACAGGATGCTTAGAGGATGCCTGGAGGATGCCTAGAGGATGCCTAGCGGAAAACCTATACTGCCTATAAAAAGGGGGAGCAACTTGCCTGCATCTCACTTTCAGAACAGCAGCCCAGCGGTGCAGACCTCTGCAGTCTTCATCTGGCTCTTCCTCTTCCACAGCATCCAGTCATGTCCACTGTGGATTGTGACAAAGTCCTTTCGGCAGCCACCATCCTTCTGCAACAGTGCGAAATCATCTACAGGCTCTGTGAACTCTACTACGGGAAGAAAAGGAGGCAGCCAAAAAAAGTCTGGGTCCAAAGATGGTTCGCCAGAAGAGCAGAAGACGGACTGTACAACAAGCTGATGGTGGAGCTCAGGACCGAAGACACTCAGGCGTTCCAGAACTTCATGAGGATGCCTCCAGCCATGTTTGACGAAGTTGTGCAGTGCCTGACACCCAGGTTGACCAAGACAAACACCAACTTCCCGCCCAGCCTGGAACCTGGGCTCAAGGTGGCACTCACTCTGTGCCACCTGGCCTCAGGGACCACCTACAGGAGCATGCAGTATGGCTGGAGAGTGCCACCCAGCACCATCAGCTTTGTGGTCAGAGAAGTGGTGCAGACCATCATCGAAGAATACAAGGAGGAGCTCCTCCAGTGCCCCTCCACTGAAGAAGGCTGGAAGAAAGTTGCAGAGCAGTGGTATCAGAAGTGGAACTTCCTCCACACTGTTGGAGCCATAGATGGCAAGCACGTGGCCTGCAAAGCGCCAGCCAAGTCGGGTTCCACTTATCACAACTACAAGGGCTTCTTCAGCATCATCCTCTTCTCCATGGTCAATGCTGACTACAAGTTCATGTACATTGATGCTTCAGGCAACGGCTCATGTTCAGATGCCCAGGTATACAACGCCAGTGACCTCAAGGAGGGGCTTGGAAAGCAACCTCATGGTGGGCTTCCCAGATCCAGACCCACTGCCCAACGACACACAAGATGTGCCCTACTTCATCGTGGGGGATGACGCCTTCTCCCTCACAACCTACCTCATGAAGCCTTACACCTCCAAATACCTCACCCGTGAAGAGAGGATCTTCAACTACAGGCTGTTCAGGGCAAGACGGGTGGTGGAGAACGCCTTTGGCATCCTGGCCAACAGGTTCCAGGTACTTCTCACCAACATGCAGCATAGCCCAGAGACCATGAGGAGGATCGTGGAAGTTTGCTGCATCCTGCACAATCTCATGCGCACCTGCTACCCAGTCTTGCAGAACAGGCTTGTGGACCGTCAACAAGGCAGTGGGGACATGGAGCCTGGGGAATGGAGGCAAGGGTGAAACCTGATCGACACTCAGGATGTGCAAGGCCCCAACAGAGACTCATGTGAGGTGAAGAAGCAGCACAACCTCCTGAAACACTGGTGCAACTCCCCAGCTGGAGCAGGGGAGTGGCAAGACAGGATGGTAAATGCTTAATGGATGCTTCCTTCAGACTGTCTCCTCACACGGATGAGATTGGGCCATGTATGTTTGGTTGGCCTACAATGAACAGGGCGTTTAATAAAGAGTTGTGTTTATGTTGACATGTGTGGATAATTATTACATTATTATTGATAATAAAGGGCCGTAGGTGTGGCACTTGGGAGGGTGGACCATACAGTCCCACTATGCTTGCACTGGAGGTTTATCTATCCACTGCTATCCTAACCCATCCCACAGCTATTACCCATCCCACAGGTATCCTAACCCATCCCAAAGCTATCCTTACCCATCCCACAAGCATGCAAAGGCTTAAACCATTTCTAAAAGTTTCCAGCAAGACTTTATTAAAAAAAAGAAATGAAGCAAGTGTGTGAATCATAAATAGACTTTATTAACAACAAGCTATAAGACAAAAATGAGTCTGTGGTACTCCTCTTGGTCGCTCAGTCCCAAGGTTGAAGGGTGCAGGTGCTGTGGATGTGGCTGGTGCTGGAGTGCTTGTCATCAGCTCCTCCAGAAGCAGAAGCAGCAGAAGGCCAGCCCCAGAAGAGCGAGCCCGTGCTGCAGAAGCCCCAGCAGAACCAGAATGAAGGCCAGGGGGCGGGATGGTAGCCCTGTCCCTCTTGCCAGGGCTGGCAGCAGATGGCTGAGGCTTGCTGTGCTTCCGCATGGTTGTGAGGTTGCTGGCTGGCAGGGAGGCTGGCAGGAACCAAGGCTGGCAGGGAGGTTGGCACCAAGGCTGGCAGGCAGGCTGGCACCAAGGCAGGCACCAAGGCTGTCAGAGAGGCAGGCACCAAGGCTGGCAAGAAGGCTGGCAGGCAGGCAGCCACCAAGGCTGGCAAGCAGACATGAACCAAGGCTGGCAGGAAGGCAGGCAGCAAGGCTGGCAGGCAGACCGGCTGGCAACAAGGCTGGCAGGGAGGCTGGCAGGGAGGCTGGCAGCAAGACTGGCAGGGAGGCTGGCAGCAAGGCTGGCAGGGAGGCTGGCAGCAAGGCTGGTAGCAAGACTGGCAGAAATGCTGGCAGGCAGACATGCAGGCAGGGCAGGCAAGGCAGTCGATGTGTCCGGCAACAGGTCTTTCCTCTGAATGGCGACCTGCTTCCGAGCTGCTTTCGTTATATCCGCGGGGCTGACGCAATGCATCCTCCCCGCATGCGCAATTAACGCCAGGCATCCATTAAGCTTCCGCTGTGCATCCGCTGTGCATCCGCTTCATCCGTTCGGCGTCCGCTCTGCATCCGCTGTGTCCGTTCCGCGTCCACTTCGCTGAGCCCCCCCCGGAAGCCTTGCAAATGTGCCATCCACTCCCATCCGCTTCCATCCGCTGGGCTTCCGTTCCGCATCCGCTTTGCATCCGCCCTGCGTCCTCCACGCGTCCGTGTTATCCGCTCCGGTTATGCAAATTTTTGCCCCTTTTGAGAGCGGATAACAACGGATGGAACATTTTGCTCGTCCGCTGTGTCCTTTTTGCATCCGTTGGCCAGTGTGACATGGGCTTAAGGTACTTTAGTTTCAGTTTCCAGCCTAGGCTAATTCTAGTTTCAGTTTCCAAAACGGTCCTCATTGGCTGATTTAGTTGCTATGCCTATTCATTAGCTGACCTTATTACCAAGCTCTATTCCAGTTCATGAATATATTCTGACAGTTTGATTGAAACTTGATGGGTGGTGAAATGAAGGGAAATCAAATGGCTCTGCCTGAAGGAGGTAGATCTTTATTATGTAGAATAGACTGGCCCAGGCCTTAATGGCCCATTAACACAGGTGGGGGTGGGGATTGAGTTTCTGCCTCTCTGAGTTTCTACTTCTCTTTTAGGAGAAGTATTCTGCCTTTTTAATATATCCTAAAACATTTTTTTCTAGGAGAGGGGTGGGTTTTAACTTCCAACATCACAATCCAAGTCAGAGCTGAAGAAGCTTCTTGGATGAGAAACAAAACATCTTCAAAGAAAAACCAAAAAGTTCAGTTGCTTTTTGAAAAAAGCAAAGTATAAATATTTAAGTAGTAGTCAGGAGAATGAAAGAAAGGGGGAGAAGGTGCTGTGGAACACTGCTTTTCTGATGTATTATTTGATTACGCTATATATCAGTTCTTACATCTCTATTTTTGATCTACTTTTGCATAATGATTAAGCTATAATAAGACTAATCAAACTACAACACACCCCCAAACAGCAACAGAAGAAATAATATCCGAGATAATTGAGGGGGGTGGAATTGAGGTTGTTGCTGGAGAGATACCAAATCTTTTCCCTACATCTTTTTCTGCTGGCCAACACAATAGTCAACCCTTAATTACATGTGTTAATTTCTCCCTTTTCTTCTCCTAAATTGCTGGCCTTCCAAAAGACGCATCTCTAAATTATCTGTGCTATAAAAACTGTGCATGAAAGAAAACACATCTCAAACTATTTTAAACAAGAGTAATGAGGTATAGAGAGTGGAATGCAGAAGACATTTCCTGACAGTGAGACCAATTAATCAGTGGAACGACTTGGTCCAGAAGTTGTGTTTGCTCCAATACGGTTTTTAAGAAGAGATTGGACAGCTTTTTGTCGGAAATGATAGAGGACAGGGGTGTCAAACTCAAGGCCCAGGGACCGGATCCGGCCTGTGGGGTGCTTAGATATAGCCCGCAGGGCCACCCTAGAAACAGCGAAGGAGCGGCCTGTGGCACCTCTGCCAGTGAAAATGGAGCTTGTGAGGGCTGTGCATGGCCGTCCCGAGCTCCATTTTCTCTGGCAGTGGGTTGCAGGAGGCCGTTGCAGCCGAAAATGGAGCTCAGGAGCCTGTTTTCATTGCCAGAGTGCTCAGGCCACCCGTCCCTGGACATGAGTGATGTCATACTGCCCATGGCCCCCCAAGCCAAACACACCCCCTGAGGTCAAATACAACCTTGATACAGCCCTCAATAAAATAGAGTTTGACAACTCTGGTATAGGGCTGTGATGGCAAGCCTATGGCACATGTGCCAGAAGTGGCACACAAAGTCATCTCTGCAGGCATGCAAGCTGTCACCCCAGCTCAGTTCGCATGCCTCCTGCCAGCCAGCTGATTTTCGGGTATCTGCCACTCATGTGGGGGGGGGCAGGGGGCATGCACAGGGGGTGGGAGGAGTACGGGGGTCCCATGTACATATGGAGGAGGACGGGGAACACAAAGGGAGTTGCATGTGCATTGCATTATGGGTGCAGGCATGTGTGCACTGTCCTGCGTGCGCTCTCTTGCATGCGCATGCACGCACCTTCGGCATGCAACGACAAAAAGGTTAGCCATCACTGGTATAAGGTTTCCTGCATGAGCAGGTTGGTCTAGAAGACCTCCAAGGTCCCTTCCAACTCTTATTATTCCATATTCAGTACCAAGGATCCTGCATTTCAATCCTGAGCTACAAAATATTCTCCTTTATAACATCTTTGCTAAAGGCACAGCTCCCATCAGAGATTTGCCCAACCAGAAGTTCAGCAGCAAGGAAGAAAAATGCTTTCACTGTAAGATGAACCAAAGTACCTTTAGCTTTCTAACCTGAATGTTCTTGACACTGAAATCTTCAGATGAAAGGGAGAGAAAGAAAACACGAATACCAAAATCTGAGTGAAGGAGAAAGACAGTGAGTTAATCCATTGTCAACCCTCACTTGACTCTGCTGTGTCAACAGCCCTTTGTAGGTGGGGAAGGAAAAATTATCCTCTTCCTGTTAGATGTGCTTTTACATTTAGAAATTACCATTAATCTCTCTTGCCATCCCTCCATGTTTTATGCATGAGTGGTATGTGTAAGTAGCTTTAAAGGAGGAAAGTAAATCCAGAGCGAAAGGGAGGGGGTTGCATTTTGTGTGATTTTTGGTATCTGATCAGCTTAATCTCTCTTTCTTCTAATTTCCCTCCTTTCCCGCTTCAGACACATTTGGTAGCTCTAACCTCAACAAAAAAAAAATTAAATTAAATTAAATTAAAGTGACAACTAAGGAAAGGAACAGCAAGCAAAATAGGCCAAAACAGGCCAGTGGGAAGATCTATCCTACTTTCTTGCATTGTAGCAGCCAACTGATGTGATCCTGGGATGGTTATGTTAGTAGTAAAACAGCCAGTGGTATCTTGGCTGCTTCAGATGTTTTTGGGACTTGGGATCTCCAAACTTTCTGGAGGGCTTGAGAGAAACTGACTTAGAATTTTCTGAGAATTGTCCCAATCTATGATTCAGTCCAGAATTACAGGTAGACTTCAATTTCCTATCACAACTGAGACATTTGTTAAGTGAGCCCTAAGTTTTCTGACCTAGGCTTTCCAAAAGAAGCAGACTCCTCATCTCGATGAAACCCCTTTTATTTAGTTTAAAGTGAATTCCTCTCCAGCAAAGTCCCAGCCAACAGTCTTTCAAGAGTTTTAATAACTATAAACCTTTATCAGGCTCAGAGAGCTGCCAGGCAGATATCTTCCAAACACCACTCTGTAACAGACAATACTTGGCAAGGAGTCAGGAACTGATCTTCACCCTCATTAAATGAACTGATTGTCTCCTGCAAACACCACTCCCCCTTTTGCTCCTCTTTATTCCCTCTGGGAAGGACCATTCACCATCTGCCTATGCCCTTAGTCCTGAATCGACCCTTGTGCCTTAGCTGTTCCCTTCTCCTGGCAGCTCTGCACATGCACACACTGGAAACAGGCTCCAGCTGTTCTTCTGCCCCACTGATCTCCGACTCCAAAGGTAGCTGATAACGGTCGGACCGTCCTGGCCCCATCTCTGCCTCCGACGCAGAACACTCGTCGGAGCCTTCCCCAGGACTCGAGGACTGGCCCATGTTCCTCCCCAACCTCCTCACTGTCCAAATCTGCTGCCAGCTCCACTGGTCGCTGTCAGGCCACAGCACTAGAGACATTTGTTAAGTGAGTTTTGCCACATTGTATGACCTTTCTTGCCCCCATTGTTAAGTGAATCACTGAAGTTGTTTAGTGAACCTCCTCCCCATTGACTTTGCTTTTCAAAAGGTTCCGATCACATGATACTCTCCTCCTCCCCACTGGGACACTGCAATCATCATAAATGTGAACCACTCGCCAAGCAACTGAATTTTAATCACATGACCATGGGTATGCCACAAAGGGTCCCAAGTTAAAAATGGTCATGTCACTTTCTTCCGTGCCATTGTAATTTTGAATGGTTAGTAAAAGAACGGCCATAAGTCGAGGACTTCTTGTATAAGGAAAATGGCAGTCTTGAGATATCAGATAGTGTTAGCATGACAACCAAATCTCCATGGTCCACTTATAAAAAGAAACCCAAGAAATCCGAGGTGGTATTCAGCAGGTACTGACCAGTTCTGGAGAACCGGTGGTGGAAATTTTGAGTCATTCGGAGAACCAGCAAATACCATCTCTGCCTGGCCCCACCCCATCTATTCTCTGCCTCCCAAGTCCCAGCTAATTGACTGGGTCTTCTTTGGTTGCCCTGCACAGGAGAACAGCGCTGGAAAGCAGGTTAGTAGGGTGGGGAAGGAATAGAGATTTTGCAGTATCCTTCTTCTGCCATGCCCACCAAGCCACACCCTTCAAGCCACACACACAGAACTGGTAGTAAAAAGTTTTGATTCCCACCCCTGCAAGAAATGTCTGAACCATGATGGGCTTTACAAGTTGGATTGGTTTTGTAGACTAGTAACTTATTGAACTAATGGATGGAAAGGAGGCATAGAGAAAATTCACATTTGAAGTTTAGCCTACAAAAGATAAAAGGAGTTTGCCTATGGAATTTTTCAGTCTTCCAGGTCATGGTTGTCCCAAAGGTGTTTTTTCAAGAGGCAACTGGACTTTCTTGGTTTTTCTTTGAAGATGTTTTGCTTCTCATCCAAGAAGCTTCTTCAGCTCTGACAGGATGGTGGGGAATGGGAGGATTTATACTCTTTGCAGACAGCTGCTCATTTGCATTATTTTAGCGAGTCGTTAAGAACAAACCCATCAGGACTAGATTCAGCAGTCCATCTGCATTTTTTTAAAAAAGGCCACTCCTTGAAGACTGCAAACTGGACAGAGAGGACCTCTGGTTTGAAAGAGGGGTCAAAAGGCCATCTATTTCAAAAGTGAAGATCCCTCTCTCATCAGAGGGGGAGGGATACAACATGTCTACAACACAGCCCTTTCAACAGTTTCAAGAAGGCTCCACACCCACTCTGGAGACCCTGATGATATAGATAAACTTCCAGGTGACCTGAACAACTCACTAAAAGAATGCAAATGACCAGCTCTCTACAAGGAATATAAATCTTTCCATTTCCCACCATCCAGTCAGAGCTGAAGAAGCTTCTTGGATGAGAAGCAAAAGGTCTTCAAAGAAAAACCAGAAAGTCCACTTGCCTCCTGAAAAAGCACCTTTGGAGTAAAAGGAGATTCAAATGTGTTTATTGTTGGCAGGACCATGCCTCGAAAAGAAAACCTACCCTATCTTCCTGCTATTGTGGGCACTAATGCAGTATTGAAGATATAAGTGCCTAACTTCTATATTTATAAACAAATACCGCACACATTCATTATTAAGGCTTCTCTTGACAGAACTGACATTGCAAAAAAAAAAAAAAAGCTGATAACTCTTTGAAATGAAGAAAAAAAAAACATTTCTGTCTTTGTATCTATCTGTCTTGCTAGTTAGTTAGAACACTGCATTGACAATCAGCAAGCCCTCATTCAAGACCCAAATGCTGCCGCGTGATGGGCTGAGCTCCCGGCTTTTGCTTTAGCTCCTTCTAACCTTGCAGTTTGAAAGCGTGTAATCACATTTAGATAGATAGCTACCACGTCAGTGGACACATTTAGGGGAACATAAAAGGAGCCCCTAACCAGCCTTTCCCCCAAAAATTATGTCTTCAGCTAATCCTTTCAACATGGAAATAAATTGGTGCTTTCCACACAAATGCACCCTATTTAGCTAGTTATCTAGTTAACTATCAAGCTATTTAACTATCATCTAGCTCAAGAGTCTTCAAACTTGGCAAGTTTAAGACTTGTGCACTTCAAACTCCAGAATTCCTGAGCTAACATGACTGGAGGAGGAATTCTGGGAGTTGGAGTCCACAAGTCTGAAAGCTGTCAAGTTTGAAGATCCTTGATTCTTGCTGGCTACCTGTCATATAGCTATGATAGTTCATCTTTCTATCCTTTTCACCCAGATTGACAAAAGTCTGAACAAGGTCAAGTGACACAACATGGGGTGCCAAGGTCCCAGAGAGCCCCTACAGGTCTGCCATTCAGTCTCCATAGCTCCTTTGCAAGACATCAATGTCCTGCAATTTATGATGCAACCAGCAAAGAAAATTACTAAATTGATGGAACCATCATGCTTACTATAAACCAGGAGTGTCAAACTCGATTTCACTGAGGGCTGCATCAGGGTTGTGTTTGATCTTGGAGGGCCAGTGGGGGGGGCGTGGCCAGGGGGGCGTGGCCAGCTCAATGTCCGTTTTCGCCATAACTACCTCCTGCAGCCCTCTGCCAATGAAAACGGAGCTCGGGAGGGCCACGTGTGGCCCTCCCGAGCTCTGTTTTCACTGGCAGAGGCACCACAGGCCAGTCCTTCGCTGTTTCCAGGGTGGCCCTGCAGGCAAGATTAACCACGCCGTGGGCTGGACTCAGCCCGTGGACCTTAAGTTTAACACCCCTACCATAAGCAATTAATTTGAATGTAGTTTTAATTAAGTTTTACTATCTGCCTATTTGGAGGAAGAATGTGTACTCTGAAGACAGAAATAATAACAACAAAACAACAACAACATTAATATAATAATAATAATAATAATAATAATAATAATAATAATAATAATAAT
>BLBF01000006.1:7745161-7769743 GCA_015471245.1 Laticauda colubrina | reverse complement strand
GAAGAAGAAGAAGAAGAAGAAGAAGAAGAAGAAGAAGAAGAAGAAGAAGAAGAAGAAGAAGAAGAAGAAGAAGAAGAAGAAACATAGTATCATTAGATCACCTTTCATTAGTGTCTCCAATTTAAAACTAAAAAAAGGAAACTCCTCATGCTATTTCAGAAGAGATAATGCTGTCCCCTAGTGGCATTATTGTTGTTTCTTTTTAAAAAAAAAAAGTTTAAAAGCATGATATGATCATAACTGTATGATATAATTGTTGTTTGCTACTTTAGACTTTTCAGCTTCTTCAACTGGTCATGGAAACAGGTTGGGATCTACTGCATTTTCTTTACTTGCAGCTGGACCAGCATTGCACTCTGTCTATGGTGCTGATGCTAAACTTTAATAGTTGGTGTTACACTCCCTGCTCTTAAAGCCCCTGTCCCACTGCACTTACGGATGCAAAGAGGATGTAAAACGTTAAAAAAAGCTTGCCATCCGTTGGAAAATGCGATGCATCCGTTGTGTACTCACTGCATACGTGTTTCATACGCTCTATCCGTCGAGCATCCGTCCACTGAGATTTCATCCGCGCAAGAAGTTTTGAGCTGCACAAAACTTTTTGAGCGGATGAACTTTCCGCCGCGTATGATCTACATCCGCAACATATACGGGCAACAAACGTTCTATGTCCGTTTATCATCCGTTAAATGTCCGCTGTATCCTCTCTGCATCCTCTGGCCATCCCCTCAACTCACATCCGCTGCAGCTGAAAACGGAAAGAGGGAGGAAACAAAAGGTACACGGAACGTCTACATAGCGTTAATAGCACGGAAATAGAAAGGATGCGCAGTGAACGGTTTGCATCCGATATACATCCGCTAGGCTTCCTAAGAACATCCGTTTAACATCCCCGCTCCATACTACCCACGTCCGTTCTTTTCTGTTCTGTTTATGCAAATTTTCGCCACTTTTTGGAGCGGATGACAACAGATGGAGCCACCCCCAAAATTTTGCTCATCCGCTGTGTCCTTTATGCATACGTTTTGTGTCTGTTGGCCAGTGGGACCTAGCCTTAAACAGATAGCAGGAGTTTTCCCCACAAATGTTTGTGGGTGGTGTTTTCTTTTTTTAAATTGTATTTATACATTTTTTTCTTCTTTAAAATACATGAATGCTTGATAAACAGTGTATTGTCTGGATCAATTTATTTATGCAAAGTATTAATAAACCAGTAGCAAAAGTAATAATTATACTAACATCTTAGTTCAGATATTAACATTTACTGATTATAATAAAAATTCTTGCATTATTTACTTATTTTTTTTAGGAATCTTTCATGCTTTAATTTCTACCTCTTTTATCCAACCATTGATAAAACACATCCCACATTTAAAAATATTCTGTTTTTTCCTTACCTTTTATTATTAATGTCAATCTATCCATCTCCACACAAATATTTTTCTATAATTTCATCTGTATGTCCTCATATTTCCAATATTATGCGAATACAATTCTCGCTGCTGTCAACATGTGTATTATTAAATATGTCGTCCTTTTGTTGCAATTTTCTGGTAACATACCTAACAAAAATATTTCTGGTTTTAAGTCTATATGTTGTTTTATCATTTTCTCTTTGTATTTTTGTCCCAAGCTTTTATGCTTTTGGACAGGCCCACCACATGTGATTACATTTCCAACGTATCGCAGACATATTTTTAAACATCTTTGCTAATGTTGGTCTTGAAGGAAAGGCCAAAAGACCCAAAGACCCTCTCCCTTAAAAACGTGGTTTCTGTTGTCTCTGTATTGTAGTCTGTTGATTGCTAGTGCATAAAAGAGTAATGAAGACAGCTTAGTTAGCAAAAACCCCAGGAATTGCTTACTTAAATGAAACCCTAAATGTAGTCATGAAAAAGGTAACTACATGAGAAAGGAACCTGGGGAGTCGCATGCGCTTGGCATAGATGATGATGTTAACAGACACACAGATCATTTGCTGAACAGACATGTAATAAAATAAGACAGCACTGTGGGAAAAGAGGAACTGGAAACATATTTGCTGATTAGGACAGGACAAGTTGATTATTATTGGAAATTAAGGGGGGGGAAGTATGCTGATTTCTCTTAGCTAATACAAGCTAAGCATATTGGTTATATTGAGACAAATCATAGGATGATGTATAACAGAGTTGGCATAAGGTAGGCTTATGGAGAAATAGGCATAACACTGCATTGTTGAAAGAGTGGCCTTGCACAGGCCTATTGGGGTGTGATCCCCTTTTGTTCTTTCTTCTGCACAAAATACAGCTTTTGGAAATCTCCATCTCGGTTGGGCATTGCGTACTGGGCAGAACTAGATTTCTGGGACAACAGCATAGGACGTAACTTATTGGTAGCAAACTAAAGCAGACATGGAACAAAGCATGTTTTATATGCACTGTTTTAGTCTGGTGACTTTCGTCTGATGGTTTCACACTTTTTTTACTGACTTCAATTGAAGATGATAGTCAATTACCCAGTCTCCCTGAAAATAAGACTCAGGTGGAAAATAAGCCCTAGCATGATTTTTCTGGATGCTTGTAATATAAGCCCCATCCCCAAAATAAGCTTGCTAAGATTGTCAGCCAGACGGATGCATTTAGTAACTACATTTCCTTGAAAATAAGACCTAATTAGAAAATAAGGCCTAATGCATCCTTTGGAACAAAATTTAACATAAGACCCAGTCTTCTTTTTGGGAAAACACAGTATTATGAATTAGTTTTTATTATTTCTTCCCTTATTTGTTCCCCCCCCCACCCCCGGCAGGGTTAACTTTTTCAAACTCTCTGAGTAGAAATGTGGTAAGGAATGGACTGGCAATTTTTTCTTTTAACTAGGAATTATCTGACGTGATGAGATAACCTTTATTGTCATTTTTTACTGTGAGCATACTAGCACAGATTAAAAATGAAATTCTGTTGCTCACTCTCAAAAGAAAGTATATATCTACCCTATACACATACATAACACACCTATACATATGCTATACACACACACAAACACACACATACCGTGTTTCCCTGAAAAAATGCCTATCCCTAAAATAAGCCTTATGTTGAGTTTTACACTTGTGCCCAGTATAAGCCCTACCCTCAAAATAAACTCTAATTAAGATCCCACCTATTCCAGGGTGCACGGGGTGGGGCGAGGCGCATGGGTAAAAATTAAGCTATGTTGGAGATGAGGGTGGAGCAGCCCTACTACTTAGCTTTGGACAATTGTAGCCAGGCCTTGCACACCCTGACACCTGCCTTTCTGGTCCACTTCTTCTGTAGCCAGCAAGGCTGGCAAGGCTTTCCTGAAGGCCTCTGTAGCTGATAACAGAACTCCGGATTGATCTATGTCTATTTTGAATACAAAATGGAAAGAGGCTCACAAGGTTGATGCTATATGAAATAAAAATGTGACTGAATCCGGATGTTCTGTTTCTGAGACCACAAAGCCCCCTCCCAGAAGGTAACAAGGGAAATGGGTTGTGAAGAGGATGAAGACAATACTCCATACCCTGCCCAAGCATCGCTTATAGCAAGGGTCTTCAAACTTGACAGCTTTAAGACTGGTGGACTTCAACTCCCAGAATTCCTCCTCCAGTCATGTTAGCTCAGGAATTCTGGGAGCTGAAGTCCACAAGTCTTAAACTTGCCAAGTTTGAAGACCCTTGGCTTAAAGCCTCGATGGTGCAGTGGTTAGAGTGCTGTACTGCAGGCCACTTCTACTGCATTCCCACAGCCAGAAGTTCAATCCTGTCCTGAGCCTCCAAGCCTTACTTTCCAGCTGCCCCTTTTGTCTTAACTGTTCTCGCCTTCTGGCAGCTCTGCGCACATGTGCACTGGGAACCGGCTCCCCCTGTTCCTCTGCCTCACTGCTGTCAGATCCTGGAGGCTCCAGAGTCAGCACATAACACCTAGATGGCCCTGGCCCTATCTCTGTATCGGATGCAGGACCCTCGTCTGAGTCCTCAGACTCCTGGACTGGCCCATGTTCCTCCCCACTGCCTGATGTCTCTGCAGGCTGCTGAGTGGACCACAACACTGGGTGTCTTTGCTAGTAATTTTGAAGCTGTTTCCATCTATCCTGGATTTCTGGTGAATCAGGAGCTGGGCTTGGAGTCTGATATTCAGTTGGCTTTTGAATGCAATCCCCCTTAAATATTCGGTTTGAAATCTGGAAATAATTCTTGATCTTCAGTTGTCATTGGATACGCAGATGGTTGCTGTGGTGGTGGATACTTTCTCACAATTATATCTAGGGTTGCCAGCTGTTAATTTTCCTGACCCAGTCAGCTTCGATTGTTGTTATTCACACACTGATTACATCTTGTCTGGATGACGACCATGCATTTCACATGGAACTTACTCTTGAATAGGGTCCAGGAGATACAATAGGTGCCAACTGCAACACACAGGCTGTTAAAAGATGCTTTGCAGTAGTTCACCGTGAGATCTGTGATTGAGGAACTGATTGAGGAACAGCCAGGAGTGGGATTTGGGGGTTCTCCAAACTGTGTAGAACCTTAGCTAGAGGATCTCCTGGTCTCCTGCAAACCCCCAGCAGCCCAGCCCTGGCCTCAGGGTTATATGATCCCCTTTTGTGATCTACTGACAAGCAAAATCAACAGGGAAGCCAGATTCACTTAATAACCAAGTGACTAACTTAACGACTGTGATGATTCACTAAATAACCATGGCAGGAAAGGTAATAAAATAGGGCCAAACTCACTTAGCAACTGTCTGGCTTAGCAATGGAAATTTTGGGCTCAGTTGTGATCGTAAATCAAAGTCTACCTGTACAAAGTTTTCTAAGTATTTAGGTCCACAGGAAAAGACCGTTATGTCTCTCTCTCTATTGCCAGAGGCAGCTCTTTCTGGGAAAAGGGAGAAAACATATTTCTGTACTTTTCTTGTTGTCCCTCCAGACTTGAATTTGTCCTCCATTCTCGAGAAAATCATTAAGAAACTGAATCTTACACCATCTTTTTAAGATTGTTAATTGGTTTTAGTATGTAAGACAAAATGTGTGTTTTCAACTTTCTGGTTGTGTAACATTTTTGTTAGCCTGCTTGAAAAGTTTCTGGGGGAAGAAAGATAGGTTATCAATCAAGGAAATCATTTCGGTGGGAGTTGCATAGGAGAATGATGGACTATTATCTGGGGAGCTTATTTGCCCGAGCTGATGTTTTTGGTGTGACATGACACCTGCCAACTGTATCCTAATTATCTCAGCAATATAATGCTTGCTTGATTATCCTGGCAATTACATGAAATAACTGAGTAGTTAACATTTCATCATTGCCATTCTCTGAATCTGTGGACAGGAATTTATGCATATTACAGCCAAAACAGAAAGTTATTTCTGAAGTGGAAAGATGAAGCCAACATTTTGTGTGTGTGGTGTGTGTGTATGTGTGTGTGTGTGTGTGTGTGTGTGAGAGAGAGAGAGAGAGAGAGAGAGAGAGAGAGAGAGAGAGAGAGAGAAACAGAGGGAGAGAAAAACAGAGGGAGAGAAAAACAGAGGGAGAGAAAAACAGAGGGAGAGAAAGAAACACAGAGAAAGAGAGAAACAGAGGAAGGGAGAGACAGAAATAAAGCCAGAGACAAAGAGAGAGAGAGAGAGAGAGAGGAAGAGAGAGACAGAGAAAGAAAAAGAGAGAAATGAGAGAGATAAAGAGAGAGAGAGAGAAAAGAAAGCCAGAAAGAGAGAGACAAAGATAGAGAAAAAGAAAGAGAGAGAAAGAGAGAGAGAAATATATTTATATACGTATAATATGATACGAAGTTTAAGAAAATGGTTATGAACACATTTTTGTTTCACATCCAGGATGACATTCATATGCAAATATAACATTTTAGGCCTGTAAAAGTGTCATTTTATGACTACTGCAGCAGTCAAAATTCCTCTCCGGATATTAAATGCTTTTATTTACAAAAGAAAAATAGACCCAGATGTTCCATTCCTTTTCCTTCCAGCTCTGATTTTTTCATATTACAGGGGAAGATAGGCTTTTGAAAGCTATTTTCAGCCAAAATTGATTGATTGATTGATGTGCCATTTGTTAGATAACCCCTCAAATTTCATTTTTCAGAAATATTAGGGAGTTAGAGGGAGCAGAAATGACAATGTTGCTGCTCTCCTAGATTAGTTTCCATCCATTGCTTCTTGTCCTGCCTTCTGGGGCATTGGAGAATAGGTTGATTCCCTCTCTTCTTTGTGGCAGTTTCTTAGATATTGGAACCAGTGGTGGGGTTTAATTTTTTTTTACTGTTGGTTCTGTGGGAGTGGCTTGGTGGGCGTGGCAGGGGAAGGTTACTGCAAAATCTCCATTTCCTCCCCACCCCACTAACCTGCTTTCCAGCTCCATTCTCCTGTGCAGGGCAACACAAGAAGACCCAGCCAATCAGCTGAGACTCAATGGGAGGCAGAGAATAGATGGGTGTGGGACCAGTCAGAGGTGGGATTTGCCAGTTCTCCAAACTACTCAAAATTTCCACTACTGGTTCTCCAGAACTGGTCAGAACCGACTGAATATCCAGTTCTGGTTGGAAGAGTGCTATCATGTCACCCCTAGTCCTTCTTTTCATCAAACTGGACATACCCAATTCCTGCAGCCGTTCTTCATACATTTTAGCCTCCAGTTTTAGCCTCCAGTTTTAGCCTCCAGTTCCTCGATCATCTTTGTTGCTCTTCTCTGCACTTTTCTTTTACAGAGTCTCAACCTCTTTTTATAACACGGTAACCCAAATTGGATGCAGTATTCTAACCCTGGTCTTACTAAGGCTTTATAAAGCTGATTCAGTTTGACTTATTGCATGATGCATGTAGATGGGAAGAAGGAATTGGCCCGGTACGTTGGTGGTATCTTTATTGAATCCATTTTAATCCTGTTTCTCACACAGGAAATATCTCACACGTGGTTTGCCTTATTTCAGTTCTGGCAATGTTCATATTTGAGGTATGTAAATAGTTATGAGATTGTCTTCTGGAAGAGCAGTAGAGAAATATGGAGAAACAAACGTGGTTTGTCTCACAATGCTAGGATTTAACCTTCCCTCCCGAGTTATTCCACAACACGACTATACAGTGATAAAGCTCTTGTATTGTTTATTGAAATTGCTCTTGCTATCACTTATCTAAAGAGCAGGAAGACTAGAAAGATTCTTTCTGAAATACGTTTTTTGCAAAAAGAATCACAATCTATTTCCTCCCATTTGCAACAGAATAACACGGATTTCAGGAGACTTAACGGCCACTGCTTTTTCCCAGTTGTCTCTTTGACTTCCTGGGGTAGCTTGCAGCTGTAATATTCTCTAGTACTGTAGTGCCTCTCCCAAATATTTTTTGGGGAAAGTTTGCCCAGTTTTAAGACCAACCAGTTTTGGCTAAGTAATTGCTATCAAGACTCCTTTCAAATGAGCATGTTCTAAAGACACTCTTTCAATATTTTTCTCCATAAACATGGCATAGAATATAGAAATCATACAACCGGAAGGGACTGCAGAGGTCTTCTAGTCCAACCTTCTACTCAAGTCAGGAGATCTTATAGCATCCTGGTCAAATGGTTGTCTAATCTTTTCTTGAAAACCTCCAGCAACAGAGCAGCCACAACTCCTGAAGACAAATGTCAGTATATTCATGAACCGGAATAGAGCTTGGTAACAAGGTCAGCCAATGAATAGGCATAGCAACTGAATCAGCAATGAGGACAGTTTGGAAACTGAAATTAAAAGTAACCTAGGCGTGGCTCTATATTCATCTCTGCAACTCTGCAGCTATGTTGGAGCTCTGAGTCTGTCTATTGAAGATGAAACTAACTTGCTTGCTTGCTGAAGATTGCTCTGAACTTGCAACATGTTTCTGTTTGAGTTTGCTCCATATTGGAGAAATCTACAACTGGTTTGTAAAATCTACTTATGTTTATAAAGATGTTAAATGAAGCATCAGCCATCTGTGTTTATTTTTTGGTGCTGAATTATTGCTGCAAAACTCTCAATAACAAAACTATTCCACTCATTAATTGTACTGACTGTCAAAAAATGTTTCCTTGGTTCTAGGTTGCATCTCTCTTTAATGATCACCTGATATTCCTTGTCCTGGTCTCTGGTACTTTGGAGAATACTTGACCTCCTCTTCTCAGTGACAGCCCTTCAAGTACTAGAAGACAGCTGTCATATCAGCCTTAGACATTCTCTTCTTTAAGAGGAGAGGAGAGAGCTGGAAGGGACTTTGGAGGGCTTCTAGTTCAGTCCCCTGCTTGAGCAGGAGAGCCTATACTATGACAGGTAAATGGCTGTCTAGCCTCTTCTTAAAAACCTCCAATGATGGAGCACCCGTGATTTCTGAAAGCAAGCTGTTCGACTGGTTAGTTGTCCTCACTGTTAGGAAGTTTCTCCTTAATTCCAGGTTGCTTCTTTCTTTGGTTAGTTTCCACCCATTATTTCTTGTCCTGCCTTCTGGTGCTTTGTAGTATAATTTGACTCCCTTCTTCTTTGTGGCGGCCCCTCAAATACTGGAATACTGTATTACAGTAATGCTGATATTACTGTAATTAAAATATAATTAGCAAAACCCTTTGAAAACAAATATAAAATTATTCTTACATTCAGATCCCTAATTCTGCATCAATGTGTAATAAGGGACACCGAGGATTCATTACAAAAAAATCACTTCATTTTAATTTTTTTGAATTTGACTACTTTTTTAAAGCCCTTTGTAATAGAACCTCTCTTTATCTCTTCTCTTTTTGACTGTGAGCATAATAATTATAATTTTATGTTTATGTGACTCCTTCATCTCTTTCTCTCTGGAGCTCAAGCCTGATGATTAGTTATCAAGATATGCATTTTGTTATCAAGAATGGCTCAGCTTTTAATTGAATGGAAATTGTCTTTCTGTGTGTGTGTCTCTGTCTACTATTTTAAGGGCCTCTTTAAAGTTGACATCAGCCCACTGATGTGTCCTTTTGACTGATTTCTTTATTTTCACGAAAAGTGCAACTTTCCTGCTACATTTTTCTATTTAGTAATGCCAACTCAGCCCAGAATAAATCTTCAAGAAATAAACCCAAGTGGCCAAAACCATCAGAGATCATCGTTTCATTTTAAGAAGAAGGTAGTCACAGCTTATTTGGTTTAAGATGAGAGTGGGGTGGAATTCAAATTTCTCAACAACTGGTTCTCTGGGTGTGGCCTAATTTGTGGGAATGGTTTGGTGGTCTTGTGACTGGCTGGGCATGGCTTGCTGAGTGGGCATGGCTTGATGGTCATGTGACTAGATGGGCATGGCTTGTATGTAAATCTTATAAATATTTATGTAAATATTGAATTTTTTATTAAAAAGAGCAACTTTTACCCAAAATCAGGTAAAGTAGGCAGGCAGATTGAGTTACTTGCAGAATCACAGATTCACTCAGAGATCTATCTTTCTGCAATCTGCTACCTGAGTCTGCACTGAAAAATAGAAGCTTCAGTCCTAAGGAAGGTTCAGCTCTGTTTTTAGATTAGTTAGAAAACAAGAAATCCAATGATTTTCTTCTTTCTAGCTAATCTAAATCTCCCGGCATAGCAGAACAGCTGAAGTTCAGAGGGGAAAAAAAAAGAAAAATAGCAACTTAGCAGGCAAGTTTGATGGTGCCAGGCAAGGAGTGAGTGGGCGGGGTGGGGAGAGGAGGGGTCAACCAGTGGCACAATTAGCTGGTTCTCCAAAATGCACAGAATTGTAACAACTGGTTCTATAGAACCGATCCGACAAGGTAGAATCCCACCCTTGGATGAGAGGCAAGAAATATCTGTTGGGAAATGTACAATTCATTCTTGGTACCTCTTCATTTAAAGTGTCAGGTGCAACGAATGAGGATAATTTGTAAAGTTGTAGCCCAGAAGATTTATTCAAATGTATTCACAAGTCGTTCACAAGATAGAAGGAACACAGTGGCTCCTGTGGTTAGGATGCTGGTATGATGATTGGCAGGCTGGGTGTTCAAGACCTGGTTACTGCTGCAGGATGGGATGGGCTCCAGTCACTTGCGGCAGCTCCTGCCGACCCAGAAATTTGAAAACAGGATACTATGAGTAGATAGATGGGTACCACTTCGGTGAGCAGCTTAGAGGGGATGTGAAAGGAGCCTTCAAAGGGTGTCCTGCAAGCAACTGTGATGTCACTGATTAATCCTTTTAACCCGGAAGTGCTTTGGTACTCCCAATATCACTGTGGTGATCACAAGATATTAGTCAACCAATTGTCAATAATAAATTGATGCTAGATAAAGGTCAATGGAAGTCAAGTAGGCTGGGACTGAAATCTATTGTGGCAATGCAAAGACTCTAAATTGATGATGCATTTGACTCCACCACCACCCCCAGCTCTGCCTGCTCTCATCTAAGGACCATCCAGAATGGCTGGTCCTTAACTTACAACCATCCTTTAATGACCATGACAGTGGCACTAAAAAAAGTGACTTACAACCAACCCTCACACCTTCAGTCACTGCAGCATCCCCATGGCCACATGATCAAAATAAGGGTGCTTGGCAACCATACATATATTTATGACAGTTGCAACCCTGTATTGATCCAAACATGGTCCTTCAACCACAGCTATTGAAATAAGTTCTTCTTACAAGAGGGGTCAATTTATTCTTCAAAGCACCCGAAGGCAGGACGAGAAGGAGTGGATGGATGGCAACTCATTCAGGAGAGAACCAAGCTGGAATTAAGGAGAAATTTCCTGACAATTAATCAGCGGAACGGCTGGCTACCAAAAGTTCTGAGTGCTCCATCACTGAAGATTTTAAAGAAGAAATTGGATAGACATTTGTCTGCAGTGGTGTAGGATCTCCTACTTGTGCAGGGAGTTGGAATAGAACAGGGTCCCCAACCTGGGGGGCCACAGCCCACTACCGAGCTTTGACCTGTTGTCCACTGGGCCGCATGAGTGGCTGGTGTTATTAAGGCCCTAATATCACTGTGCATCACTGTGAGTGTTGCCCGTTTGCAACCCCGTTCATGCATGAGCATGCATGTGTAAAGGCACCTCCCCCTCCAGGCCACCAACCTAGAAAGACTGGGGAACTCTGGACTAGAAGACATCCAAGTTCCCTTCTGACTCTGTTATTTTGTTAAATGAGACAAGTAAGATGATAATTACAATAACTTACATCTCTTTGATTTGTATGAGTTTACTCTAAGGCTGAATCTAGTGGGGGTAGGTTCATTACTCATCTTTTCAGCACCTAAAACAGACATTGCTTATAATGATCTAATTGTGTCAGAGGGTGTAATGGATCCATCTGCCTCTTTCAGAGAGATATTTCTGGCAGTGATTCCCAAATGCATTTTTACAGCGGGCTCTATTTCAATTTTACAGGTACCACTGCCCAGGAATCGTTAAGTACATTTCCATACAGGCACTCCTTTGAACGTTAGAATTCCTTACAACTTAGAATTATTCACTGAGCGGCCGTTCGAAGTTACAATGGCACTGCAAAAGTGACTTAGGATGGGTCCTTGCACTTATGGCCCTTGCGGAATCCCCCATAGTTACAGGATCAGAATTCAGACACTTGGCAATCAGAATGCATTTACAATGATTGCAGCATCCAAGGGTAGGAGTGTGGTGGCTCACAAGGTTAGGACGCTGAGCTGACGATCAACAGGATCATGTTGGAAATCCGATTGCTGCTATGGGAAAGGATGAGCTCCCATCACATGCTCTAGCTCCTGCCCACCCAGTGGGTGACCACTTGGTATCACTTTGGGTACCACTTTGGTGAGTAACTTCACAGGGATACAAAAGGAACCCCCAATTGGGTGTCTCCCAGGCAATGGTGATAGCTCCAGCAGATTCTTTCACCATGAAAGTACTTCCAACACAGAAGTAGTTGTAGTACCCTGTTTCCTTGAAAATACGGCCTACCTGAAAGTAAATCCTAGCTTGATTTTTGCACCCAATATAAGCCGTACTCCCAAAATAAGTCCTAATTAAGATCCTGCCCACTCCAGAGTGGATAGGTAAAAATTAAGCTAGAATGGGGATAGGGGGAGTGGAGCTGCCTATTTACCTTTGGACAGATGAAGCCAGGCCTTGCACACTCCGACACCTGCCTTGCTGGCCCATTTCTTCTGCAGTTGGCAAGGGTGGCAAGGCTTTCCTGAAGGCCTCAGTAGCTGATAACAAAGCTCAGGATCGATCCAGAGTTCTCTTATCGGCTGCAGAGGCCTTCAGGAAAACTGTGCCGGAAGGCCACTGACTGCAAAAAGGAGGCTGAGGGCAACACATACAAGTGAGGTTAGTCAGTGGATGACTTCCCCTGAAAATAAGACCTGGTGCCTTTTTTTGGTGGCAAAAAAGTATAAGACAGGGTCTTATTTTCAGGGAAACACGGTAGCATTCCAGGATCATATGATTGCCATATATGAGACCTTCTCAGCTGGTTTCCAACAAGAGAAAGAAGTCCATTTAAATAAAATGACCTTTTGTCTTCCTCCTCTTCTGTATCTCATGGGCATTCTCTCGTATATATATCTATTTAGCATTTTATCTAAGCGCAAATGGCTTTTTTTTTTTATTTCCCTTCTTCCTGCAGTTGCTTTTTCCCCTCCTTCCTTCTTTCTGAAAAATCAGCCGAAATATCACTTTCAACACAATGATTCTTCTGCCATCTTGTGTTCTCAATCTGAAATGACACCAAGATGCAACAATGCAGAGTATTGCAAGTAAAGCTTTAAATGCAAGTTTGGGCCAATTTACTTTCCAATTGTTGCTTGGCTGAGTTTTGGGCAGTCCAGGCAATGAGAAGATAAAGACGCCTCTTCTCAAAATTATTTATAATTGGTTAAACATGGTTGCTCAGAATACATCAATATCTAAGATATGTAGATCAATAAATACATAGATATAGATCTCTCTCTCTCTCATTTATTATCTCTCTCTGTGTGTATGAGTGTATCTGTGTGTGTATATCATCTATCTATCATTATCATTTATCGAAGGATTGATCATATTTATCATCTGTCTATTTATCTATGTCTCTTCTGACTATCTGTCATCTGTCTATCGATCATCTATCTATCTCTATCTGTCTCTGTCTCTCTCTATCATCTATTTATCTATGTCTATCTATCTCATTAATTGATCAGATCAATGATGATTGATCAGTCGATTGATCTGTCTATCTATCCATCTATATCATCATTAGTAGGCATTGTTTGTAATTCAGACTGATTTTCATGGTTCATTTGAACCACTCAAAAGAAATTTTGCATAGGATGGTCACTGAATGTATAAATCCTATCATCACTTAATCTCCAATTCCAGAGGAAACTGTAAATCAGCAGTTATAAATGGACCTTTTAAATTGAAATTTTAAATTAAATTAAATTATTTTTTAAATTTAAGATCTTTATTCTTTTAATGTTTTACATGGCATTTTTACTGAATGGCTGTAAATTGCCTCGAGTTGCCTTTTGGTAATTTGCAGCATATAAATTAAATAAATAAGTACATTAAGTAAATAAATACATAAATACATAAATACATAAAAGCTTGCTAAACATGTCTACTCTCCAGATGAATTCTGAAGCCATGCATTTTGTCCTGACTTCACCGCTCATTTTTCATTATTATTCCAACTCATTATTCATTCCATTTCGTGATCAGATGCAATATTGTGTTTGGCACTGCAAAACTGTGGCAGGAGACACCGTGAGTATTTTCCATCCCCGTTTTTAAAAGCCAATTTTTAAAACTGAGTAGTGTTCAGATCAGACTTATCTTCCTTTTTCTATCTTTTTATAAATACAGACCCGTCCACGAGTAATAATAATAATCAGCTCCAAAGTGGGAGAGCTGGGTTGAAACATGGCGGCTTCTGTTTAACGATTTTGTACAAACAGAGTTGAGTTGTGTTTGGCTTCTTGCTTTGCTTTTTTTTTTTTTTTTTTCCTGGTATGGAAGTTTTGTTTCAAAAATGGCCACATTTCCATGAAGTGCTCACAGTAGAACAATCTGTGCTGCACTATTAGAGTTAATTATAGAGGATTTAAAATATCTGTTTTGGTTGGCAGTACATGATGCCCTGTTAGTAGTCGGCATTGATTTGTAATTTCATTTATTTTCCACCTGTTCTTTTGTGAAGCTGTGAGCAGTAGTGTGTGTATGTGAATGCACAAGCACGTGCGTAGATGGGCAAGGGCGGCTAATTATGGGGGGGGGGGGAAGGTTGGCTTGTTTCAAGAGAGGCCTTGCCTACTTTCTCAACTGCTAAGCCGGATGCCAAGGAATCAACTTTGCTTGTTCGGACACAAAAATCAGCAGGGGCAACTTGAAGCTGAGATCCAGTTTGGTCTAGAAAGCGGGAGCCTGTGAGTTCTAGTTTCACCTTGGAGATGAAAACTGGCTGGATGTCTTTGGGCTAGTCACCAGGAGACTGTGAGTTCTAATCCTATCTCAAGCATCAAAGCCAGTTGGGTGACTTTAAGTCAGTTATCAGGAGACTGTTGAGTTCTGGTCCTGCCTCAGCCAAAAAAGCCAGCTGGGTGATTTTGGGCCAGTCACCAGGAAACTGTGATTTCTAGTCCTGTCTCAGGCATGAAAGCCAGCTGGGTGACTGGGGGCCAGTCACCGGGAGACTTTGAGTTCTAGTCTTGCCAATCACTCAGTGTGATGACCTCACTACCAGGTGACCCTCAGGTGGGGTGACCAGTCAGTCACATGACCAACTGATTACATAAGACCAGTAAAAGCAGAAGAGAACTGAAACCCAGGCTCTGCTGAAGATGTCACTTAGCCAGATGACAAAATGTTTCGAAACTAAACAATAAGCTTGAAGAACAAACTACCGCCGACATCTGCCACACAAGCCACAAATATTTTCACCATTTCAAGTTCAATGGGTGCCTACATCTTCTGTGAAATAGCTTTTCCATTTCATAACCCTTACTCTCCAGTTGTATTAAATGGGCAGCCAGTTCTTTCGGTAATCTTTTAATATTACTTGTGCTTGTTTTGACCTAAGAGGGAATCATATTTTCATTAAAAAGGGAGAGAAAGATGTAGACTCAATTTACGATATAATTTTAAGGTAAACATTGGGTGTTCTGGAATATGGAGAGACATAAAATTTTAGGAAAGCTTGATGGATTTTTTTTTTAAAAAAAACCAAATATGTCCATAAGCTATTAAACTGATGGGTTTTACTAAGGCAAAGGGATATGAAGGGGGATTATTTGAATGCAGAACAACTTAAGTTTTTTTCCCCAAAGGTGAAGAGAATTTTGGGGAATTCTCATGAATGGAAGCATGATGTTTTTGCAGTTATATGATAGTCAAAATGTATGTTGTGGTTGCATGTGTGTGTGTGAGAGAGAGAGACAGAGAGAGAGAGACAGAGACAGAGACAGAGACAGAGAGAAGGACGGAAGGATGGAAGGATGGAACAAAGAAGGTCTCTCATTGAATAACAAATTTTAAACCACCTTCCTGGATTCCTATCATACAGATAACAGATAATCAGAGTTGGAAGGGACCTTCCTTCTAGTCCAACTAGTCCAACTCCCCATCCAAGAGGGAGACCCTACACCATTTCTGACAAATGGCAGTCCAGTCTCTTCTTGAAGGTCTCAAGTGATGAAGCTCCCACAACTTCCGGGGGCAACTTCTGTTCCATTGGTTGATTGTTTTCACTGTCAGAAAGTTTCTCCTTATTTCCAGGTTGAATCTCTCCTTGTTCAGTTTCCATCCATTATTCCTTGTTTGGCCTTCAGGTGCCTTGGAAAATAGCTTGACCCCTTCCTCCTCTCTGTGGCAGCCCCTCAAATATTGGAAGATGCTATCATGTCTCTCCTGGTCTTTCTCTTTACTAGACTAGCCAAGCCCAGTTCCTGCAATCATTTATTGTATGTTTTAGGCTCCAGTCCCCTAATCATCCTGGTTGCTCTTCTTTGTACTTTTTCTAGAGTCTCAACATCTTTTTTATAATGTGGTGAACAAAACTGGATGCAGTACTCTAGGTGTGTTCATTTAATCTCAAGAGACCTCCTCTTGAAATAAAATTCATTGGTTATTTCTTGTTTTGATTCTGAATGCTCCTATTCATCCATGTTCTGGAGAAGAAAAAAATTCAACTAAATTGAAAAATTTAGGAAGCCCACTTGTGTTTGTTACAGAAGGATAGCTGAGCAATACTCAAAGTTTCTAAGGTAGGACATGAAGTTTCCTAATGCAAGAGATGAGAACTCAACTGTGACTCTGTCAGATGTTTCATGAAACTTTAACTTGAGTAAAAATAGTTTTAAAAAGGTCACGTAAAATGGTCCTCACTTGATCAGATGGTTGATGTTTCCCCTGCTTTCCTAGTTGAATGATACGTTCCTCTAGGATCGTCCAGCACATGAGAAATATGGTGTCCTTACTTCCCAACCACCTGGCATGTTTGTTTATTTATTTTTAATCCATTTTTATAAATAACTCAACAGCAAACATGTCTAATATTTCTTCCTCTTCCTATTTTTCCTAGAAGAACATCTCTGTGAGATGGGTTGGGTTGGGTTGAGAGAGAGAGAGAAAGAGAGAGGGAGGGAGGGAGGGAGAGTGAGGGGACTGGCCCAAAGTCCACCAGCCAGTTTTTATGGCTAAGGAGGGACCAGAACTCATAGGCATTTGGTGATTGGTTCAAACTTACCCTGTCAGCTTTCATATCTCAGGCAGGACTAGAATCCTGGTGATGGCCCAAAATCACTCACCTAGCTTTCATTCCTAATGCGGAACTAGAATTCACGGTCTTCCAGTTTTTAGCCTGATGCCTTCACTATTAGACTAGGCTGGTGTTGTGGCCTGTCGGCTGCCAGCAGACCTAGCTGCAGAGTCAGATGAGGAGGAGGTTGAGGGAGAGCCTGGAAGGCTTTGGAGCCTTTGGAAGGCTCTGATAAGAAAATAGCATCAGAGACAGAGCCGGGGCCTTCTGTCGTCCCCCCCCCCCCCAAGTGGAGAGGCAGATGTCTTCAGGGCCTGAGCTGAGTGAGGAGGAGGAACAGATGGGGTCCATCCCAGATGCACATTTGCACAGAGAGGAAAGGAGATGAAAGCAAAGGAAAACAATAAGCCAGCTCTCAGGGTAAAGCAGACATAGACACAGGGGTGGGATTCAAACTTTTTAACAACCGGTTCTGTGGGCACGGCTTAGGTGGTGGGTGTGGCTTGGAGGTCATGTTATTGGCTGAGTATGGCCAACTCAATATCACTCACATCAAGGCACACATCTCCTCGCCTGGCCTCTCATGACTGTGGGGATGCTGCAACAGCCGTAAGTGTGAAAAATGGTCATAAGTCACTTTTTTCAGTGCCATTGTATCTTTGAATGGTCACTCCACACAAGCAAAGGAGGGAAAATAAAACTCCAGAGAAGTTCCAGAGACAGGAAGTCTCGTCCTTCCAAGAATGTAATAAGGGTTAACGGAGAGGCAGTTTCTGTAAGCAACACCAGAATGTTTCCTTCCTGCCTTCCTTACAGGATTAGCCCAGTAGTTTCTTCTAACATTTGGTTCTCCAAACTGCTTAGAATGTTAACATCCAGTTCTACCGAATAGGTGCGAACTGGTAGAATCCCACCCCTGCATAGATGCTAGCCATCCCCTTCGAGACTAGGAAATAAATAGCAATGTTATGGGAGTGGCTGGTTGTCACAGACAACTGTTCACTTTTAGGATACAGCAAGCAATTTGGATTTCTTGATCTGTTGGGACTAATTACATTTGATTTTTGTTTAGCCACTTGAATAAAAGACTGTTCCTGCCCTGTTTGAAAATGGGTTTGTTTGTACTCGTGAATAAGCGGATTATCATTATTTGCTAAGGCTGATTCAGAACAAGTGGCTCCCTCTGTTATTTCCACTGCTGATTCCATTGGAATAGTATGCTTTGTTTTAAATAGAACCAACTTCATCAATTCCAAAGCTCATTTTTTTCTTAAATCATTAGGTTCCAAATGTTTTCATGCAAACCAACTATGCAAAATGGCTAAATGTTAGTTTTACAGGTAGAACTATACAATCTGTTGTGAGGTGTACTGATGCTGTAGCTATTGGCTAAATCGTCTAACTTTCTTCCCTCTCTATCATGCAAAGGAGAAAGATGGTGGTTATTTATTTCAGCTAGAGGTCATATTTAGAGTTGTCCTTTTCTCATTGTCCTATTGGTGATAGCAAGAACTGATCATGCAGTCCAGAATGATAGTTGCAAGAACAATTGTCAGAACTGCTATTTTATGCTGAGCTTGGCAAATGTTAGCTACCAGTCTGCCATTGAGTATGGGGGTGGGAGGGAGCTGGTGGGATGGGGGAAGCTGACTCTCATTGTCTTTTCCAGAGAAAACAAGTCAAGGTCAAACCAGATCGGAATGCAACAGCTAACAGCTCTCTAACTCACCATGGAAGAGACAGTTCCCAAAACAATTTATTCAAAATTAATTGGACAATATGGGCATGCAAATGAAAAGAACTGGGAAGGAAGTGATTGAGGGGAAAGTTAACTAGGGGAATTTGGTGTGCAAATACTTAGTTCTGGCTTTGCTTTTGACTTTCAGTAAAAGTATACCTTTCACAATGGAATGGAGTCGAGGATCTTTCTTTTCTAAAGAAGCAAGTTGAGGCAGGATTGACAGCGATTTTACATGGTGAAGTACATCTGCATGGATGGCAGTTTTATCCACCATTAGTGCGATTCCTAGGTTTTTTTTTTTTAAACCGCTCAGAAAGATCTTTCCAAACTACTTTATCATTGTAAAAATTCAAAATTTTCTTCTCCCAGTTCCTTCATGTTTCTTTTTCCCTTCTATCTTCCAGAAGTATCATTATCAAGATGAAGATGCACCACATGACCATACTTTACCTCGTTTAACCCATGAAGTGAGAGGTCCAGAACTAGTCCATGTTTCTGAAAAGAACTTATCGCAGATAGAAAATGTCCATGGATATGTTCTACAGTCTCACATCTCGCCTCTGAAGGTCAGTAAAGCTCCTTCTCTGATGTAAATGAAAATACAAAGAATAGAGGTATGTTTTTGTCTGATGAGAATGATGGACAGGTAGACCTCAACTTACAACCATCTGTTGAGTGACCATTTGAAGTTACAATGCTGCTGAAAAAAAGCCACACTTATGACCATTGAAACATCCCCCACGTGTTCAAAATTGAGACACTTGGCAACTGGCATGTCCAGTTGGCATGTTCCAGGATCGTGGGATCCATCCTTTTGTGACTTTCTGGCAAGGAAAATCAACGGGGAAACCAGATTTACATAACAACCCTGTTATTAACTTAACAACAGCAGTGGTTCATTTAACGTCTCTGGCAAAAAGTTCGTAAAATGGGGCAAAATTCACTTAACAACCATCTCACTTAGTAATGGAAATGTTGAGTTCAGTTGTGGTTGTAAGTTGAGGACTACCTGTACAAATTGTAACCGTTTTGAGTGTGGTTAAGCTCTCAGAAATCTTTAATCTGCGACAGGTTTTGTTCCTGATCTCTATAAATGCTGTTGTTTCGCAGAGAAAGGATGTAATTATGTGAATAGATATTGTCAAGAAGAGAATTATCTTTTCTAGTTTCTAAGCTACGTTATGGCAATCTTTCAAAATTTATCTTACCAGCTGAAAACAGCCAGATTCTTTGCGTCTTTGTACAGAAACCAGACAAGATACAAATCAAAATTAAAATGAGGTTTCGAATTGCAAAACTAAACATTAAGAAATGGCATCGCGTTCAGTCGGTTCCCTCAAAACCACATTTTCACCAGCTTCTGGAAGGAAATAAGGGTGGTTTGTGCACACTTTGGGTGCAAGCCAGTTGAAAACAGGGTGCTTGTTGTGGTTAGCGGCAGCAGGTGCAGATGGCTGAAGAGAGCGAGGACTCAGATGAGTGGCCAGGACCATTAGGGAGTGAACTACTGCCTTCAGAGATTGTGGGGGTTGGCAGCAGCAATGAGGAGGTTCCAGAGGAGTCCGTGCCAAGTGCACGTGCATGAAGGATTGCTTGGAGGAAAGAACAATTACAGCACCACAGGCAACTCGGGAGTAAGGCAGCAAGGTAATAGCCCCTCCAAAACCAGGTTTGGAAAAGTGTTCTTTGCAGACAGCATAGAAGCTCTGAAACTCAACTGGTGGACATCTTAGTTTGTGTAAATTAGTTCTTATCACTGGGTTTTTGGTAGCCTTGACAAACAACTGGGCAAGGCTCTTTCTTGTTGGAGCTAATTAGTGGAAAGTAGCCTTCAGAACAGAATTTGTTATTAAACCTTAAAAGTTGGAGGCTGCTGCCTTTGTCTGTGTTTGCTCTTTGGGAACGCGGCTGGGTCAGAACAGGGCTGTTTATTTTATGGTAGACTTTTTTTTTTTAGAAAAGTTTTTTTTTTAATAACAAAAACAACAAATAAACCATCTTTCAGTTATAGAGTGTGTCAGTTGGGTACATATAATATTTTGTGCATATAATAATATTGGTATACATTTCTTATTGAGTATGCATTCATATTACATTGTAGTCATCATATATCCTCTTATATCATTATTACATTGTCATTAAGTTTTTATTTCAATTTCAAACTGTCCTTAAAGGCAAATTCCAAATCTTACTAAATTATATTCATATTAAAGCTCATTCAAAAAATAATCAATTTTAGTATATTTTTATTAATGCAATATCCTTTAATTTCTAACTCTATTTTCTAGGCACTCACAGAATAACTTCCAAATCTTATAGTACTCCTTTTATTCTTGTTCTTTAATTGCCAATGTCAATCTATTCATTTCTGCACATTATTTTCTTCTTTAAAATATTTTATTTTTAAAAAACAAAACTACAAATCTCTATTCACATTAATACATACATCTCATTTTATACCTAAACATCCACTCTTATTTCTATCTTCCGTTATTTTCTTAATCACCTCCTCCTTCATTGGAATTTTCTCATTTTTCCAATTTTGAGCAAATACAATTCTAGCTTGGTAGACCTTATCTTGTGGTAGACTTTATTTTGTGATAGTCATGCATCCTTAGCAGGGCCTCCCTATTTTTCAGGTAACAATGGTGGAAATTAGGAAAAGTGTCTCAGACAAGGTTGTCAAATTTGATTTCATTGAGGGCCACATCAGGGGTGTGTTTGACCTCAGAGGACCAGTGGTGCATGGGTGTGGCCATGGTGGGCATTTGACACAGGCACAAGATGCATTTCCCCCCCTTCTTTCTTTCCACAGTTCTTTACTATAACCATTTTCCTATCTTTTCTACCAGATATCCTGAAGCATTCTCCCAGCCAAAAAGGGCCATCGGGGGTGATGATGCCCTTCCCAGGCCCATTTCTGGCTAGCAGAGGCACCATGGACTGGTCCTTTGATATTTCCAGGCTGGCCCCATGAACCAGATCTAAGCATCTTGTGGGCCAGATTCAGCCTGTGGGCCTTGAGTTTGATAACCCTGCTCTAACCTATCTGGACCCAAAACATATAGAGCAGAGGTATCCAACCTTGGCAACTGTAAGACCTATGGACTTCAACTCCCAGAGTTACCCAGCCAGCATGGCTGCTGGGCAGATGTGGTATTCAGCCGGTTCTGATCGGTTCTAGAGAACCAGTAGCGGAAATTTTGAGTAGTTTGGAGAACTGGCAAATACCACCCCTGACTGGCCCCGCCAACCCAATCTATTCTCCACCTCCCATTGAGTCCCAGCTGATTGGCTGAGTCTCCTTTGGTTGCCCTGCACAGGAGAGCAGAGCTGGAAAGCAGGTTAGTGGGGTGGGGAGGGAATGGGGATTTTGCAGTATCAAGCAATGGCCACAGAACCAGTGGTAAAAAAATTAAATCCCACCACTGCTGCTGGGGTATTCTGGGAGTTGAAGTCCACAAATCTTAAAGTTGCTAAGATTGGACACCCTGATATAGAGAGATTCTATGGGCAGCAACAGCTGTTGTGGCTGGGTCAGAACAATAGCATCTTGAATGGCACTTGGAAACCTGCTAGTAATTCCATGTAGAAAAGGCGTGATGGGGCAATACTGAGACCAACCACCAAGTACCTTTGCTGTTGCACCTTGGACTAGCTAAAGTTTCCAGGTGATCCTCAAAGAGCAGCTACATGCAGAGTGAGTAGCATTAATCAGATTAAGAGGTAGCAAGAGCATGTGTGACATCTTCAATGGATCCTGTTCCAGGTGGTGCACTTCCTGGACATGATCTCTTTAAGGTTAGGTCCCACTGGCCGACGGACACAAAACGTATGCATAAAGGACACAGCGGATGAGCAAAATTTCGGGGGTGGCTCCATCCGTTGTCATCCGCTCCAAAAAGTGGCAAAAATTTGCATAAACAGAACAGAAAAGAATGGAAAAAAACGGACGTGGGTAGTATGTAGTGGGGATGTTAAACGGATGTTCATAGGAAGCCTAGAGGATGTATATAGGATGCAAACCGTTCACTGCGCATCCTTTCTATTTCCGTGCTACTAACGCTGTGTAGACGTTCCGTGTACCTTTTGTTTCCTCCCTCTCTCCGTTTTCAGCTGCAGCGGATGTGAGTTGAGGGGATGCCCAGAGGATGCAGAGAGGATACAGCGGACGTTTAACGGATGATAAATGGACATAGAACGTTTGTTGCTCATATGTCGCGGATTTACATCGTACACAGCGGAAAGTTCATCCGCTCAAAAAGTTTTGTGCAGCTCAAAACTTCTTGCGTGGATGAAATCTCAGTGGATGGATGCTCAACGGATAGAACGTATGAAACACGTATGCAGTGAGTACACAACGGATGCATAGCGTTTTCCAACGGATGGCAAGCTTTTTTTTTAACGTTTTACATCCACTTTGCATCTGTTAGTGCAGTGGGACAGGGGCTTTAAGTAGGAAATGTGATTGCAAGAGGGATGTCCTTGGTTTGTCCTCATCAACCAGTACAGAATCATCATCCCTTTTCTTGCTGTAGAGCAAGGTTCTTCAAACTTGACAGCTTTAAGATTTGTGGACTTGAGCTCCCAGAATTCCTGAGCTAACATGATTGAAGGAGGAATTCTGGGAGTTGAAGTCCACAAGTTTTAAGTCAAGTTTGAAGACCCCTACTGAACAACTTGTGACTCTTCTGATGGTGTTTGATTTCCAATGCCATCGTTCTTAATCATGAGGGTTGGGGATGATGCAAAGTGGAGCTCAGTAACATCTGGAGAACCTTGCTGTGGGATTGCTAAGGTTCATCCTATTGGTCTTTGTGGTGGCTAGTTTACCTCCAATAGATCTCTTGTGTGCTATGTCATTTGATCCTATTGTCAGTCCTTGTGTTTGGAAATAACCAGAGTTTTGATGAGGACCCTGCAGCTGTGGGAAAAACACAAGGATTGTGGTGATGATGATGATGGCGATAAGAATTTTGATGCAATCTTTTTCTGTAACTTAAAGATTAAGCTCTTCAACACAGTCGTGTTCAATATCTTCATTAACAACTTAGATGAGGGAATAGAAGGGAAACTTACCAAATCTGCAGATGATACTAAGCTGGCAGGAATAAGCAACACCCAAGAAGATAGGCTCAAGATCCAGATGGATCTCGACAGACTTGAACACTGGGTGGTATCTAACAAAATGAAATTCAATGTAGAGAATAGTAAAGTCCTACGCTTAGACAAGAAAAACCAAAAGTACACATATAGACTGGGTGAAACCAGGCTCAATAGCAGGAACCGTGAGAGGGGTCTTGGAGGCTATTAATGGCAACCAGCTAAATAGGAGCCAGCAGTGTGCAGCAGCAGCCAAAAAAGCTAACACAATCCTAAGTTGTATTAACAGAGGGATACAATCAAGATCAAGGGAAGTACTAATACCACTCTACAAAGCCTTAGTAAGACCACACCTGCATCCAGTTTTGGTCACCACACTAGAAAAAGTACCTCTGTATGCTGTGTTTGCTCCTGGGCTGTCTCACAATAGCAGTCATGCTGCAAACTCTCTGACATATGACGGTCTTAATGTCCCGGGGTCATGTGAACTGATTTTGCGACATCTTTCAAGCAAAGTTCACTGATCAGTTGTGTTACTGACTTAACAACCGGGGTGATTCATCTAACAACGGTGGCAAAAAAAAAAAAAAGGTTGTAACGTGAAGCAAAACTCACTTAACAACTGTCTCCCTTAATAATATACATTTGGGGGTTGTAAGTCAAGGACTAATTGTATGCCACAATTCCTGTAAGTTCAAAGACTGCATCAGGCTGCGACCAGATTCCTTTTGGGTGAAAAGCATTGTCTGAAAGTCTCGAGTAAGGGAAACGTAGCCCGTTTGACTTCTTAAAGAAGCCAGAGTATGGAAACATTTCTCAATTGTTGGTCCCACCTACTTTTTGGAGCCTCCTGGGGCATAAAACAGATACTGGAATTCAAATGAGTGACCTGACTTACTCTGTGAGATGCAGAAGAGTTGCTGGTGAGGTATATGGAGCTCCAAGCTGCACCATTTGCAATCTGGACGAATTTAAAGCAAGGTTCTTCAAACTTGACAGCTTTAAGACTTGTGGACCAGCTCCCAGAATT
>BLBF01000006.1:7726156-7741604 GCA_015471245.1 Laticauda colubrina | reverse complement strand
GAAAGGAAAGGAAAGGAAAGGAAAGGAAAGGAAAGGAAAGGAAAGGAGGAAAGAAAAGGAAAGGAAAGACGGAAAGGAAAGGAAAGGGAAAAAAGGAAAGGAAAGGAAAGGAAAAGAAGGAAAAGAAAGGCAAGGCAAAAAAAGAAAGGAAAGGATTAGCAATTTGGGTCACAGCCAAGTTAGTTTCTCATTGTTGTGCTGGTTGTAAGCCATCCAGAGTTGCTTGAAATGGGTGGCTATTCAAATGTTTCAGATAAGTAACTCAGCCAAAAATAAATGCATTCACCTGCCAGATTAACTGATCTGTAGGATCACAGAATTCCAGGCCTGGATTCAAGCTGGCACAGTCGATGCGCAAAAATTCTCTAATAAGGGAGACTGACTGGGAAGGGAATATCTAATTTGCTTCTAGCACACTTCATGCATGATTTTTTTGCACCCCTTCTATATCTATTCTTTGGCGAGATGGACAGCTGTAGACATTTGACATTTGATCAGTCAAGGAGTCAGTCAATGAATCTTCCCTTCAGGTGTGTGGGAATTCGGATTCCACAATCCAGAGTGCTGTTTTTATTCAGAACTTATTATGTAAGTGTGGGTTGTATAGGTTAGTGAACTGTCAATTGATCGTTTTTGAAGACCAATGAGTCCCTAATCAATGAGTCCATAACTGCTGTGGTGGTGCAGTGGGTAGAGTGTAGTACTACAGGCTACTTCTGCTGACTGCCGGCTGCCTACAATTTGGCAGTTCAAATCTCACCGGGCTCAAGGTTGACTCAGCCTTCCCTCCTTCCAAGGTGGGTAAAATGAAGACCTGAATTGTTGGCGGCAAGAGGCTGATTCTGTAAACCGTTCAGAAAGGGGCTATAAAGCACGGTAAAGCTGTGTATAAATCTAAGTGCTCTTGCAGTGGTTATAATGTCAGTATGAACCAGAGGTAGTATTCAGCAGGTTCTGGCCAGTTCTGGAGAACCGGTAGCAGAAATTTTGAGTCGTTCGGAGGACCGGCAAATGCCAACTCTGATTGGAGATTTTACAGTGTCCTTCCCCTGCCACGCCCACCAAGCCACGCCCCCAGAACCAGTAGTAAAAAAAATTAGAATCCCACTACTGGTATGAACTCTTAGTGAGTTAGATGTATGTAGATAGATTTTCTCCAGGTCAAAATCCATATCGGTTTATGCTGACCTTTAATGATCCTTTAATGACCTGACCTAAATGATCCTTTAGCTTTTCATCATTTCAACTTGCTTAGTGGGCGGGAATTGCCAGCAAAATTCACTGAATTATTTATTCACTCAATTTGAGGATTTGAGAAAGCATTTTAATTCAGAAAGGCGTGATAAACCATATTACGAGCTTGAATTTCTTTTTCTTACACCTTCAAGGAGTGTGACAGATGTCTTTAAAATCAATTCTTTGTGTAAATTTAGAAGTAACTGGTGACTCAGTGATTGGCTAATTGATTCATAGGTGCTCATAAGAGACTTTTTAAAAAAAATGTTCTTGGGTAGAAATAGCTCCATTCCTATCGTTTCTTTGAATTTCAGAACCCTCACTAACATCACAGCCTTCAGTTAAATTGTCTACTATTAACAGATCCAAATTAATCAGCCTTCTTAAAAAGCAATAGATGGAAACTAATCAAGGAGAGAACCAACCTTAGAACTAGGGAGAAATTTCCTGACAATGAGAACAATTAATCAGTGGAATGGCTTGCCTTCAGAAATTGTGATTGTTCCATCATTGGAAGCTTTCAAGAAAAGACTGGATAGCCACTGGTCTAAAATGATCTAAAATGGTATAGATTTTCCTGAGCAAGGGGTTGGACTAGATGACCTCCCAGGTGCCTTCTAACTCTGTTCTATGTCAGGGGTGTCAAACTTGATTTCTTTGAGGGCTGCATCAGGGTTGTGTTTGACCTCGGAGGGCCAGGGGTGCGTGGGTGTGGCCATGTTGGGCATGGTCAGGGATGGGCACAGCAATGGTGGGCATGACACGGGACTCATGTTGGAGGCACCTGTGGTGGCCAAGTGCTAATGCAGGACTTCCCTGAGACCCTCCCTCACTCTCATTAACATTTTCCTTCCTTCCTTCCTTCCTTCCTTCCTTCCTTCCTTCCTTCCTTCCTTCCTTCCTTCCTTCCTTCCTTCCTTCCTTCCTTCCTTCCTTCCTTCATCCCGTGGCCCATGTTTGCTGTCACAGGGCTGCAGGAGGCTCCCCTGAGTTCTGTTTTCACTGGCAGAGGCACTGCGGGCCAGTCCTTTGCTATTTCCAGGCTGGACCCATGTGCAAGATCTAAACACCCTGTGGGCTGCATCCGGCCTTGAGTTTGACATCCCTGTTCTATGTTCCAAATAAGAAGATATGTTGTGGATAGGAGGAAGAGTGAAATGAGATGTATGTGAGGATAGATGCATCCCTTTCACAATTTTTTTTTTTAAAAAAACCCCATAGGTATGTGACAGAGTCCTGGCTGACCAATAGTTGCTGATTTCTACACCAAGTGGTAAAACTTGCAAGTATCCTCTGAAAAGTAGATTCTAGCTCAGCTTTAACTCCACTGATCCGACTACTTTTTCTTCGAAGGATATTACATAATCAGATTTCTTAACCCGTTATTACTTTGATCAAGCACAATGGATTTCCTCAGATGTGCTGTTGCTCACTATTGCAGAGATAATCTTCGAAATGCCACTGTAATGGAGCTGGCCCATTACGGTTGTAAGTCATAACGGTCACAAAACAAATCAGCCACATGACCAACCCAATTTTTTGACCTATATGGCACGGGTTGTTAAACAAACGCCATAGATGTTGACCAAAACCCATGGTTTGCTATTGACACAGTTTTTCTGAAAAGTAACTGCTTGTAGAATCATTGGAAATGGTAATGTGATTATAAGGTAAAAGTTCCCCTCACACATATGTGCCAGTTGTTTCCAGCTCTGGGGGTCCGTGCTCATCTCTGTTACAAAGCCGAAGAGCCAGCGCTATCCGAAGACGTCTCCGTGGTCATGTGGCCGGCATGACTAAATGCCGAAGGTGCACAGAACGCTGTGACCTTCCCACCAAAGTGGTTCCTATTTTTCTACTTGCATTTTTTAACATGCTTTCGAACTGCTAGGTTGGCAGAAGCTGGGGCAAGTAAGAGAAGCTCATTCGGTTACACGGCGCTCGGGATTCGAACCACCGAACTGCTGACCTTTCTGATTGACAAGATCAGCATCTTAGCCACTGAGCCACCGTGTGTAAGACGATGACCCACCGATTGTAAGATGCCACAAAAGCTTCTACATGTGGCCGTGCTGCTGAGCACGTGAATTTCAGTCATATGACCTCAGAGGGGGCCCAACTACCGGAACTTAGATACCAGGTTGTAAGTAGTAAGGCTGTAAGGATTTTGCCCTGTCTTTCATTTTCCTTTTTGTTCCTTTAATCGTCCTTCAGCAATGTTTTCTTGCTTTGGACTCATTGGTGCCACTATCGATAAATAAAAAACTTGGATATCTTAATTGAATCTCGGGCACCGTAGAAAAGATATCGCTCTGCTTTGGATAATGGACATTGCTACTCATCAGAGAAGACAATCTGGGGTTAAAGAGACTAGTGGACTGTTCAAGAGACAATCTTATCATTGCTCATTAGCAGCCATGCCTCCGACAGATAAGGTCTCCATGCTTATACTTTCTTAAACATGACCTCAGGAATTGAGAGCTTTATCTCTGATCTCCAACGGAGTTTAGATCACTGGAGTTCTGAAAATGCCATTAGTTCTTGAGCTTTGGAGAAAGAATTATATTCCGTGGTGCAAATGCCGAATCTCTGGTTACAATGATATTGACCATAATTAACCAGTGAAAAGTTTGCCTTCAGAAGTTGTGGGTGCTCCATCACTGGAGGCTTTTAAGAAGGGACTAGAGAGCCACTTGTCTGGAATGGTATAGGATCTCCTGCCTGAGCAGGGGGTTGGACTAGATGACCTCCAAGGTCCCTTCAAACTCTGTTATTCAATCAGTCTGTCAGGTTTCCAAGTGATGAAATCTATTTAAAAAGAAAAGAACAAAGTCCATCTTCCAAGACAATTTCTTTTATTTAGGAAAGCATCAAATTGGCAAAGTCTGTTGTAATTCTGGATCAGACAGAACTTGGAAATACACCACGTAATATTGGAAATTAGAAAGCCCCCAAAAGTCACACTCCCCAATAGAAGTAAATCAACATTGCCTGGTGTCATCAATCTCCACTTCCAGGTCTCAGCAAGATCAGCTTTCGTTCCCACGGGAAGGAGAACCACCTAGCCTAAACAACTCTATCTCTATCTCCTCCCACCTTAGGAATGTGGCAAGCCCGAAACCTCTCCCCCCATAACCAGCAAAGAGAAAGAAAGAAATATGTAATAAGGCTAAATACACATATGTCAATTTTGCACTTGACACAATCAATGAATCAGAATAGAGCCGGAAGGGACCTTGGAGGTCTTCTAGTCCAGCCCCTTGTTCAAGCAGGAGACCCAGTACCATTTCAGACAATTGACTGTCTAGTCTGTTCTTAAAAGTCTCCAGTGATGAAGCACCTACAACTTCTGGTGGCAAGCCGTTCCACTGGTTAATTGTCCTTTCTGTTAGAAAGTTTCTCCTTAATTCCAGGTTGCTTCTCTCCTTTATTGGTTTCCATCCATCATTTCTTAAGTACCCTCTGGTACTTAAAATAAACTGACCCCCTCTTCTTTGTGGAGGTCCCTCAAATACTGGAAAACTGCTATCCTGTCACCCCGAGTCCTTCTTTTCTCTAGACTGGTGGTAAATGATTCACTTATATACATTCAAACTCTTCAATGCTTTGCATAGTTTTATCTTCCAACACCCCATAGTTACTTCTTTTTTTCTCCTTCCAGCTTTATTGGGGGATTATTTCAGGCCAAGATCCTTGGAACAATTATTTTTTTTCATCAAGTCCATATATATGCAGTCCTCAATTTACAACAGTTTATGTAATGACTTTTTGGAGTTACAACAGCATGTTCTGACTCTACCATTTCCACATATTTCTGTGGCTCTTTGCAGTAGCTTAGTAGGATTAAGTGCCATGTTCTGCTGTGATGTGTTGGATGGAGAGATATTTTCAGACCAATGGGATTTGAAAAACCTTGAATGCCACCGTAACTTCTAACGCATGTTAACTTCAATACGTTGGCGTGTGAGGCAGCTGGTCTCAGATTTCTCAATCACTTGGGGGTTGCCAAAAAAAAAAAAAAAAAAGCGATTAAAAACATTCTGATTTTCTTTGTGAGATGTTGTTGAGATGACAGTCAATTTGTGGCTAAGAAGGGGAGGTGGAGGATGGCAATGAAGCTGCCAACACATGGTAGCTTCAAAAGAATTTGCTTGTTTATTCCATAAATGATATCTTTGATAGAGAGATAATTAGATTGGAAAAAGGGAACAAATTTTTAAAGGCAGAGGAAATCATGCTCTCTGTGTGTATTTTCTATCTTGGGGTGGGGTGGGGATTTAGTGTGGGAGTGTGAGAGAGAGAAAGAGAAGGAAGGGCAAAAAGAAATGCACGGATGGACATCTTCACAATATTATGTTTTTGAAAATAGCAATAGCACATAGACTTACATACTGCTTCATAGTGCTTTACAGCACTCTCTGGACAGTTTACAATGTCAGCCTATTGCCCAGAAGTGGTATTCAGCAGGTTCTGACCAGTTCTGGAAAACTAGTAGTGGAAATTTTGACTAGTTCAGAAAACCAGCCAATACCAGCTCTGACTGGCCCCACCACCATCTCTTCTCTGCCTCCCGAGTCCCAGCTGATCGGCTGAGTCTTCTTTTGTTGCCCTGCACAGGAGAACGGAGCGGGAAAGCAGGTTAGTGGGTTGGGGAGGGAATGGGGATTTTGCAATATCCTTCCATGCCCACCAAGCAATGCCATGTTCACCAAGCCACGCCAACAGAACCAGTAGTAAAAATGTTTGAATCCCACCCTTTCTATTGCCCCTCTGGGTCCTCATTTTACCAACCTTGCAAGGATGGAAGGCTGAGTCAACTTTGAGTCCATCAGGATCGAACTGCTGGCAGGGAGCAGAATCAGCCTGCAATACTGCATTCGAACCACTGTGCTATTTCTTGCCAGATGAGTTAGTAACACGGTTGTTGGGTCAATCTGGTTTCCCCCTTGAGTTTACCTTGTCAGAAGGTTACAAAAGGGGATCCCATGACCTTGGGACACACAGCTGCAGTTGTAAATAGGAACTAAGCATCTGGATTTTGATCATGTGACCACTGAGTATGCTGCAGCGGTCATAAGTGTAAAAATAAGTCACACATCATTTATTTTCAGTGCTGTTGTGACTTTGAATGATCACTGCATGGATGGTTGTAATTGGAGTCTGAAAAGGTATTGTGATGACCCAGGGTGGGATACAAAACCAACAAAGTCACAAAACACAGGTGAAGTCCCTTTAATTCCTTCAACTTGGCTATAAAGTTTCAAATATCATTGACCGGAGAAAAAAACTCCCCCCCCCAAACAGTTATGAAAAGGAAGAACTTCTGTTCAAACTCAAAATACATATAAATTATAAATAAAAAACAAAAACACAAACCACATTGAAGAATTAATGAGACAAGGCAGGATAATGGCTTGACGATGTCCACAGATACGGAAATATTTTCACGCTTTGCTTCTAGCACTGGCCCATGCACAGTTTGTCCTTTTAAACAATCCTCACAGCTGCAACCCATGAAGGGAATCAAGGCTCTTTCCTCCCCCATAGACCACACTATTCACGTTTCTCCCTTATCTGCTCCTCCCTGCATGCCCTAGGATGAAAAGGGAATGGGCCTGGGTCTTCCTCTGAATGCTCAGCCGGCCTGTGCCCATCCCCAGTTTCTTCCACAACCTCCAGAGCCACACTCCCACTCCCTGTCGGCTGTTCCACATCTTCCTCACAGTCAGACTCCAACAGGGGTATGATAGGTATAGGTGTTCTGACCAAGGCTTCTGAGACCATAATTACACCCATGCTTATTTTAAAAACAAGTCTTGCTTTATTGCAACGCTGGGAATTATTTTCATTACCAGCTGGTAGGGAGTCTCAAACAGTCCCTCAAGATAAGCACCCTCCTTTCTTTTGTTTCAGCTGCTCTCACCTTCTAGCAATACATCAGTTTAATTGGGCCTTCTCAAATTGACCTGGTCTTTCGCACCTGACACCTGGTTTGGTTTGGGTTTTCATGTAAGTGATGGGATTCCATCTTCTCATGTGGCAATGACAGATTGTTGGGGTTCAGCCACTAAGGCAGGGGTCCCCAAATTTGGCAACATTAAGCCATGATGTCTGGGGAATTCTGGGAGTTGAAATCCACAAGTCTTAAAGTTGCCAAGTTTGGAGACCCCTACTCTAAGGTAAAACTGACACGGCCTAGTTGTTGTTAAGAAAAAAATATAACAAAAGTAACACAACTTCATTAGCAAGTCAGAGAGATTAATTTATTTTTTTGCAACTGAGCAGTTCTATTGCTGTTGAGGGAATGCTCGGTTGTGCAATAAAAATATGGCAAAGTCAGATTTGTTTAGTTGGCTTAGAAATAAATTGCAGCAGAAATACAAACACCCTTTCATTTCCAGAATCTACTCCCCACCCCCACCCCTGTGAGAGTCCTTGAAATCTTCCTCGGGCACATTTTCATCTTTTTTATGTTAAATAAAACCTCAGAATGTCAGTCAAGCTTGATAAGTGACTGAATAAACTGTGCACATTAATGTTTATAGAATGATACTGTTGGTTTTCCACAGGATTTGTAAACCTGGTTTAAATGGATTTTGAATTTTATTTCCTTTTAAATGTTGCTCTGCTTTTAAAAATCATTTTTGATCATGGCAGCATACAAAATATGATTGATGAATGAAATAAATATTAATAAGCATGGTATATATTGCTGCGGATTTTGAATTAAACGATAGATTGTTTCTCCTCTCTGCATGAGAGAGAGAGCTCCAAATTAAGCCAGACAAGGAGACATGGCCAGAGGAGCTAATTCTACTTTATGATAAGGCATGATGGCTCAGAGGTTAAAGACGCTCAGCTTGGACTGGAGATCTGACAGCCAGGGTTCGAAACCCAAATTCCATGCAACAGGGTGAGCTCCCATTCCTTGCTCCAGCTCCTGCCCACCCAGCAGTTCAAAAGCATGCAAATGCAAGTAGATCAATAGGTACCACTTTGGTGGGAAGATAACAGCTTTCCACGCACCTTTGGCAGTCATGCTGGCCACATGACCACGTAAATTGTCTTTGGAGAAGGCTGCCTTGTCAGCCTCCAAGAATTCTTCCTGACATCTTTTACTGCTTGATTCTTGCCGGCTGCCATGGAAACAGGAGGGAGGAATAATTGGGTCTTGTGAGGGAAGGGTGCTGGAGGTCGAAGTTGTGTGAACTGTACAAAATGGGACGCTTTCCTGCTTTCTGCGCAACTGTAGCCACTTGTCTTTTCTAGGCAAGGCCAACCATCTTGGCATACCAGATGTGTGAGACGCCACCTGAAGATGTAACCCACATGACCCACACGACACACCTCAGATTGGATGTCCAGTTTGAACTGTTGGGGGAGGAGACTTGGGATAACTTTCAATATGTAATTTCCATGCCTATTTGCCTCAGATCTTGCTTTCTTTTCGTCACTATCACTTCAAATCCAGTAAAAATACTGTTGTCTATTTTAATGGCATCTAAGGTTTTCTTTCTTGGATTCTGAATGGAGGCACAACTGACACTGCCAAGAAACAGAAATGAGCAAAGGTGCCTAGAGTCAGACATGACTGACAGGGAAAACTTTACATTAAGAATCTTGCAGATATATGGAGAGAAAGAATAGACAAAAAACAGTATACTTACTATTCAGCACTACACAATCATGGTCAAGACTGGATATGTTATGGACAAATGGGAAATGAAACTTAATATAAAAGAAATAGAAATTGAATCTAACACATGGGCGGACCATAATCCCATTAAAATAATTTGGAAAGGATTGAAAAAAAAAAAGAAGATGAATGCTAAACAAGGAGAACCTAAAAGAAAAAGAATGTGTTAAGATGATGGAAAAAGAATTGGCATTCTTTCTGAAGGAAAACAGAAAACAACAAACATCAATTCCAAACCTATGGGACACGACTAAAGCATGTATCAGGCGTCTAGCAATTTCATATGATACACAATTTCATATAACATACATCAGGAAAAAAAAGCGGAACAATCTAAACTACTAGATACTCTTAAGGAGTCAGAAAAAACAGAAAAAACACCACATAGTAAGACAGCAAATTCGGAGAGGATAATGATTAGACATAAATTGAATATGTTAGCACAAGATGAATTACAGGACATGGAAAAGATAAAACAGAATTATTTTGAATGCGCGAATAAGCTGGGAAGGTGGTTAGCCTATAGACTTAAGAAAGAAAAAGAAAAAAGAGCAATTCAACAATTGAAAGACGCTGGTGGTACCCTACAACATCAAACTGAAAAGAAAAAACATATTATTAAAAGGTTTTTTTGAAGAATTATATGGTAGGGAAGATGTACCAGAGGGAAATATCCAACATTACTTAGAAGGAAAAGGGCTACCTGTGATCCTGGAAGAGGATAAAGAAGAGATAAACAGGGAAATAACATTAAGAGAACTGCAAGAGGCAATCCCGAAACAGAAAAACAATAAGACACCAGGACCGGATAGTCTCCCAGGGGAACTGTATAAAATGCTCCAAGAAAAAATAGAAATGCAATTATTAGAACTCTATAATGAGGTACTAACGACAGCAAAATTACTGAAGTCATGGGGGGAGACATACATAACATTGATCCCAAAAGATTTGGACCATCTATTAATACAAAATTATCAACCTATATCCCTTTTAAATGTTGATTATAAAATATTTATGTCCATAATGGCAGAAAGATTGAAAAAAAACCCTTAATCAGATCATTCATAATGACCAAAACGGATTCTTACCGAATAGACAAATTAAAAATAATACCAGAATGGTACTGAATATAATAGAAGCAAACCCAGGAAAATAATTGGCAATGGTCTTCCTCAATGTGCAAAAGGCATTTGACAATGTTAATTGGCAGTTCATAATACAACAATTAAAAAGCATGCAATTTGGCAATAAATTTATTAAATTGATTTTGACAATTTATACGACACAGATGGCCAGTGTAATAATGAATGGTGACAGAACAGAAACTTTCAAGAGCAACAAGGGAGTAAGGCAGGGATGCCCACTGTCACCCCTTCTCTTTATTCTTACCTTAGAAAACTTATTGGAAAACGTTAGGAAAAATTTAGAAATCAAAGGGGCTTTAATTAAAAAGGAGCATTATAAGGTACAGGAATTTGTCGACGATATAGTATATTTTTTGGGGGGAAGATCCAAAAGATACAGGAATAAAATTAATAAAGGAAATAGAGGAATTTGGCAAGGTCGCAGGCCTTAAGATTAATAAAAACAAAACCACATTATTGACTAAAATTTTAAAAGATAAGCAAAAAAAAAAAAAGAATTAGAAGGAAAATTGGGAATGCAAAGTGTGAAAAAGATAGAATATTTAGGCATTTGGTTAATAGCAAGATGCCTTCAATCAAAAAAGATAACTATGACAAATTAATAACACAAATCAAAAAAGAATTGGAAATGTGGGGGAAATTACAGCTATCACTACTGGGGCTGTGGTAATTAAAATGTCTACCCTACCAAAAATGCTGTATCTTTTTCAAACTGTACCAATAAGATTGGATAAAACCTTTTTTAGAGAATTAGATCGAATAATAAGTAAATTTGTTTGGGATGGGAAAAAAGTTAGGATAAAAATGAAATTCTTATAGGACAAAAGAGAAAGGGGTGGCTTTGGACTCCCTGACTGGGAAATGTATCATCAGGCTGCGGCTATGGTATGGATTAAAGATTGGATCAACCTGGAAAATAGAAGAGTATTGTTGATAGAGGGTCACGACTTGTAGAGAGGGTGGCATAGTTTCCTATGGGACGGGAAATGTAAACAGCATGCATATTTTTAGAGACACATGATTAGAGATTCATTAATTCGGACATGGAACAAGATTAAAAAGAATCACTATACTAAAATACCGAACTGGCTGTCAACTATGGAAGCCCAAATCTACCCAAATGCAATGGATCTGGGGAAAAAGAGGAATTACAAAGACCTATTAGACATACAAGGAAGATTAAAAATGAGACAAGAATTACAGCAACAAAATATAAAGATAGATTGGTGGCCATACATGCAAATTCAGGTGAGATATCAGAAGGACGAAGAACAATTTGGTTTCTGCTTGGAAAAGCATCAATTAGATAAAATTCTACAAGAAATGGAAAAGAAAATGATTTCAAGAATATATAACATTCTACTAGATTTAAAAATGGAAGAGGAGGTGATCAAAGAGATGATGGTGGTATGGGCAAAAAATGTTCGCCACAATATAGACCTGGAAAATTGGGAGAGAATATGGGGATCAAATGACAAACTAATTACATCCACAGCATACAAGGAAAATCAATACAAAATGTTCTACAGATGGCACCTTCCTCCCTCTAGATTGGCAAAAATGTTTAACTCAGACCCAAATTGTTGGAAATGTGGAAAAGAAAAAGGTACTTATTTTCATACCTGGTGGAGATGCCAGGAAGTGAAAAAATATTGGAATACAAATAGACAATGGAAAGAAGAAATCATGAATCAGAAAATTGAATTTAATCCAGAAACTTTTTTATTAGGTATAATAACACAAAAATGCAATAAAACAGATTATGTTACATATATTAACAGTTGCAAGGATTTCGTATGCACAACTCTAGAAGGAAAAAAGGGTTCCAGAAGATATGGTTAACCAGAAGATATGGTTATAAAAAAAATAATAGATTGTTTAGAGATGGACAGGCTAACAATGAAAATAAGAGACAGAGAAGATTAAAGGGCCTGCGATGCCTGGGATGAGTGGTTTAGAAATAAAAAGAAAATAAAATGGCAATTAGGAAAAGAATGAGGAAATGTATATATATGTAGATATATCATGGAGAAGATTGAGATGTAAAGATAAAAGATATTGATTTATAGTAAGAGTAAGATATAATGGTAAAGGAATAAATAAATACATATACTGAAAAATGTGAGGAGATGCAAAAGATGCCTTGATGTTGATAACAGTGTATAAAGTTATATTTTATGTTTTTAAAATTTGGAAACTTAATAAAATTTATTTTTTAAAAAAGGAATCTTGCAGGTTTGAAAGTAGAAATCTCCCTTCATCTCTGTCCTGTCCTTGTTAGAGGCAGATTCTGAGGTAGAGGAGGAACAGCTGACAGTGTGGCTCTGGAGGTTGTGGGGGAGGCTGGGGAAGGGCAGAGGCCAGCTGAGCAGTCAGAGGAGGACCCAGGCCCATCCCCTATCCATCCTAGGGCACACAGGGAGGAGAGGATAAGGGAGAAACACTCAGGAGGAGAGGGCCTTGATCCTCTTCATGGGCTGCAGCTGTGACAACTGGATAAGACGATGGACCTACATACTGGCGAACGCTGGAAACAAAGCGTGGAAATATCTCTAGTTTATAGTTCCTCTCTGAGTTTGGCGTCCTTCCCAGTGTGTGTTATCCGTGGACATCCTCCAGCCCTTATCTTGCCTGGTTTGTGTTGCTTTTTTCCTTCTTCATGTAACTCTGTGGAAGTTTTTTTGTCTTCCGTCAAAGATATTCAGAGTTTGGAAGCAAAGGGGCTTCACCTGTTTTCTGTGACTGTGTTTGTTTTGTATCCCACCTTGGATACAATCTCCTTTGAGAGTCTGACAGCTTTGGGTGGATCCTTTCTGTTTCTTTCTCTGCCTGTTATGCAGCTGAGGTCTCTTCCCCCTTTATCTGAATATTCCCTAGGCAGCACCTCTTTTCTTCCCTTTCCAAGGCCACTCTCGCATTCCATTCCTTTACGTGCATTTTTAGAAAATTTTTCATCTAGCCGAGAACCCCTCCAAAGAAACTCTCGTCCAAGAATTAAACAAATCTTTTTTATTGGGTTTTTAGGCAACTAGCCAATTCAACTACTGCCTTAGCTTGGATTTTTTTTTCTTTTATTGAGATTATTTATTGTCTGTGAGAAAATTATTCTAAACTACAGAAACAAACCAATAGCAAAATACAGAGCAAGCTAGGAATGACAGCATACTGTATATAGGAGTGAACAGATTGATTTAGGAATTGGGGAGCAACCAGCTTCAAATCTCTCTTGTTTGCATTGGAAATAAGCTGCAATTATTTACATCCCATCTGTTATATAGGTATAATAAATTATCCTGAGTTGCATTACATTTTCTCAGGATTAGTTGAGATGGCATTGAAATTTCCTCTAAAGGGCTGCATCTGTTAGTCTGTTACAAAGATGAGGATGAACATAATTACAATTGTTGTTATATTGTATTCCAGGAAATGGTAGCCATAATAGATAATTAAGAGGATTTGAACAAAATGGTTTCTACCTTTCTGATTTCAAACTTTTTTGTGTTGTCTTCTCATAAGGAAATTTCTCCATATTTATGGCTGTCATAATTTCAGCAGAGGGTAGATAATTATTTTTGTTCTCTGCTTTTGGTTCAAATAAGGCCATCGAACAAGGCTTGTTTTGCTAGCATGAACTGAATCCTGAGAGTTAATAGGGTGTATGTTCTATTTTCATTATAGAGACTCTTTGTAAGGCTAGTATTTTAACCCCATTTTATTTTACTTTTCTACTATACAGGTAGTTCTCGATATATGACCACAATTGAGCCCAGAATTTATGTTGCTAAGTGAGACATTTGTTAAGTGAGTTTTGTGTCCCATTTTTATGATTTATCTTGCAATATTTGTTAAATGAATCACTGCAGTTCTTAAATTAGTAACATCATCATTAAGTGAATCTGGTTTCCCCATTGACTTCGCTGATCAGAAGGTTGCAAAAGGGGATCATGTGACCCCGGGACATGGCAACCATCATAAGTATGCATCAGTTGTCAAGCATCCAAATTTTGCTCGTGTGACCTTGGGGATGCCTCAATAGACATAAGTGTGAAAAACGCTCAAAAGTCATTTTTTTGCCATTGTAACTTTGAACAGTCACTAAATGAACTGTTGTAATTAGAAGAATGTGTGTGTGTGTGTGTGTGTGTGTGTTTGTGTGTGTGTGTGTGTGTGTGGTGCGGTAGCTTAGAGGTGGAGCTCTCGCCTCACAATCAGGAGGCTGTGAGTTTGATCCTAGGTAGAGGCAGATATTTCTCTCTTTGGGCACAATGGGAATATATCTGCTGAACAAAACTCTGCATTGGCAACAAGAAGAGCATCAGGCAGGTAAACATTCAGCTCCATTCAGTTCCCCAGACTTGGGATAGCCATGGCCTGGATGATTGAGAATCTTCATTAGATATTTTTTGGTGGTCATTGACCAAATAAACAATATTTCATTCATTCCCTACCCCAAAAGCTCAGTTACTCATTTGCCTGAAACGTAGTTGCATTTTACCCATTCTAAAATTCCATTGAATTACCTCAAACTGCAAAAGGATGCAGCCATTTATGCATCTCCGTTACTACTCAATGAAAACACGATGACTAGAAAGATTAAACAAGATTCAGATGAGGGCCTCCGCTTTCAATTTGAGATGAAAATATTTAACTAATAATTGATCTGTCCAACATTCTGAGGGGAAAAACATGCCTGATCTTTGGAGAATTTATCTCTTAAGGGTACTTTAGAAAACAGAATACAAATCAAGCTTGAAGGGGGCATTTCAGCCTGTAAGACCAATCTCCTGTTTAGCACAAAAATCCAACTTAATTCATCCCTGTCAGATGGTTATCTAATTTCCACTTCAGTACACCTAGTAAAGAAGATATCACCACCTCCTCCCTTATTCTGTAGAATATTAAATCTGTTATCCCCTCAACTGCTACCTCGGACCACTATTTTCTAAGTTGCTTTCTTATGCCTTTAAACACTAAATCAAACATAGCACCCAGGTACCAGCATGAAGTCTCTTAATTTTCTTTCCTTGGACATTTTTCTAACCAGTTCTCCCAGAAGTAACCAAAGCCCTCTGTATTTTGAAGAAGTTGAGTTCCACAGAATTTTGTGAGCATTTCACTCTCCACACAGTTTCTCCAGCAACAACACTGTTCTTCAGCTTTAATCCTGAACAAAGGGAAAATTCATCTCTGCTGATCAAGATGGGTGGATGGATGAAAGATTGAAATATAGAGGATAGATACTGAGAGAGAAGAGAATATCTACCTAGATGTTTGGTATATGATAGATAGATATAGGAAGGAGATAGACAGATGGATAGATAGATAGATAGATAGATAGATAGATAGATAGATAGATAGATAGATAGATAGA
>BLBF01000006.1:7700426-7722668 GCA_015471245.1 Laticauda colubrina | reverse complement strand
CTTCTTCTTCTTCTTCTTCTTCTTCTTCTTCTTCTTCTTCTTCTTCTCCTCCTCCTCCTCCTCCTCCTCCTCCTCCCCCTCCCCCTCCCCTTCCTCCTTCTATTTCTCCTTCTCTTCCTTCCCTTCCCTTTCTTCCTTCCCTTCTCTTCCCTTCCCTTTCTTTCCCTTCCTTCCCTTCCTTCCCTTCCCTTCCCTTCCCCTCCTTTCCCTACCCTTCCCTTCCTTTCCCTTCCCCTCCTCCTCCTCCTCTCCCTCCCCCTCTGCCATCCCTTTCTCCTTCTCATCTTTGTCTTCTTCTTCTTCCTTTCCATTCTCCTTCCCCTTCCTCCCTTTCTCCTTTTCTTTCCCCTTCCCCTTCCCCTATGGAAGCCACATTCATTGAACAACCATGTTACTAATTTAACAACTGCAATGATTCCCTTAACAACTGTAACAAGAAAGAAGAAACTGCAGCAACTGATTCACATTTACAATGATTACAGTGTCCCTGCAATTTTGCAATCTTCTGACAAATGAAATCCACAGGAAAGCCAGATTCACTTAACAACCATGTTACTAATTTAACATCTGCCATGATTCACTTCATAATGGTGGCAAGAAAGATTGCAAAATGGGGCAAAACTCACAGAACCAACATCTCATTTAGCAACAGAGTTTTTGGGCTCAGTTGTGGTCATAAGTCGAAGACAATTTGTAAACTCAAAGGGCAGATTGGATGGACTGTTAAGTCTTTTTCTGCTGTCAGTTTTCTGTGTATCAACGTTTCTTTAATATGGCTTATTCCATTTTTCTCAATAAATTCTCAACTAATTTTGATTTTTTAAAAATAACCAAATACTACGTTGACATCATTTGATGTGATATTGTTCCAGTCTATGTAAGCTTTCATGCAAAATCTCTTGCTTTTTGGGAACATACCCAGGTGTGGGATTCTACCGGTTGGCACCTCTTCACTAGAACCAGTTCTTAACATTCTAAACAGTTCGGAGAACCGGTTGTTAGAATAAATTACTGGCCTAATCCTGTAAGGAAGGCAGGAAGGAAACATTCTGGTGTTGCTGACAGAAACTGCCTCTCCGTTAACCCTTATTACATTCTTGGCAGGACTAGACTTCCTGTCTCAGGAACTTCTTTGGAGTTTTTTCCCCTCCTTTGCTGGTACTTTGCTTGTGTAGAGTGACCATTCAAAGTTACAATGGCACTGAAAAAGTGACTTATGACCATTTTTCACACTTACGACTGTTGCATCATCCCCACAGTCACGAAAGGCCAGACGAAAAGATGCGTACCTCGATGTGAGTGATATTGAGTTGGCCATGTCCAGCCAGTCACATGACCCCCAAGCCATGCCCACCAATTAAGCCACGCCCACAGAACCGGTTATTAAAAAAATTGAATTCCACCCCTGAACATACCGCATGGGAGTTAATAACGAGGGATTTATTCTCTAGCACAGTGATGACTAACCTTTTCCACATTGCGTGCCAAAAGTGTGTACTGCGCGCAGATGATGCAATATGTGTGCAACTCCTCCCACCCCTGCACATACGTGTGTGACCCTCTGTGTGCACATTGCGTGCCTCTGTGCATGCATACACAACTTCCTCGAACACCACATGCCTCTGCGCATGCTCATGTGTCTCCCACGCACATGTCTCCCCCCCGTGCATGTACAACAGATATCCAACAATAAGCTGGCTGGTGGGGGACGCACGTGGATGCACAGTGGAGCTTTTTTGGGCAATCTCTCATGTGCTGGCAGAAGTGGCTTTACATGCCACTTCCGGCATGTGTGCCATAGGTTCACCATCACAGCTTTAGCATGTTAGCAATGGTCTGGAAAAGTATCTCGAGCTTTTCATGTACATCCTGAATATATCTGTTTCATAAAAGCAACCATATTTTGCTCATAATAACTTTAATGCTGATGCCATTGACTTGGGGGGCAAATAGCCCATTGATCTTATGAGCCATGGTGGCGCAGTGGTTAGAATGCAGTACTGCAGGCTACTTCTGCTGACTGCCAGCTGCCAGCAATTTGGCAGTTTGACTCTCACGAGGCTTCAGGTTGACTCAGCCTTCCATCCTTCTGAGGTGGGTAAAATGAGGACCCAGATTGTTGGGTGTGATATACTGACTCTGTAAAACCACTTAGAGAGGGATGTAAAAGCCTTGTGAAGCGGTATATGCTATTGTGAAGGAAGGAAGGAAGGAAGGAAGGAAGGAAGGAAGGAAGGAAGGGAGGGAGGGAGGGAGGGAGGGAGGGAGGGAGGGAGGGAGGGAGCCCTGATGGCACAGTAGTTAGAATTCAGTACTGCAAGTTAGCTCTGTCCACTGTTGAACCTGACTGAGTCAAGGTAGTTGACTCAGCCTTCCATCCTTCCAAGGTTGGTAAAATGAGGACCCAGATTGTTGGGGGTGAAATGCTGACTCTGTAAAACCACTTAGAGAGGTCTATAAAGCACTGTGTAGCAGTATATGAGTCTAGGTGCTATTGCTATCTTAACCAGACAGAATGAAAAGTTGGGACAGTTGCTAATATATATTTAATCTATATTTGGCACTGAATGTTATAATACAACACTTTTCAGTTTGGAAGCGTCTTGCTAGTTGATTGAAGAAGGCTTTCTTGAGGTTAGAGTAAAAGACTAGATCAAAAAAAGAGCATCATCTATTACACAGCTTTGAAAAAAGATAAGTTCTTCACACTGCAGTGACAAAGAACTGAAAATTGTAAACAAGGATTGTGCTAAACACTTGTCACTGTCGGTTTGTATGGTAAAGATAAGGTTTTTTTGTAGCAGTCAAAATATTTTATAGCAATAGAGCCCTGATTCCTTCATTAGCTGCAGCTGGGAACAAAGTGTTTCAAAAGGGAAGTTGTGCACAGCAAGTTGTTGGGAGCAAACATGAATTTATCTTGTATTGTGATGGCTTATCTGTGTTCCTGGCGTCTTCCCAACTGTGTGAGTTTTGCTGTGCTTTTAAGTCTGCAATACCTTCTCCGGCCCTATCAAGTGAATTACTTCAGCTTGGTTTGTTTGGATTTTAAGTTACAGTTTGTATGTACCTGAATTTTCTACATTAAAGGCTGTTCCTGGGAGAGTTTTTCTCCAGCTGAAGGTAACCTGGACATTGGGGGCAAAGTTGGAGATAACAAAGGGACTCTTATTGCTTACTTGACTGTGTTGCCTTTGTGCCACGCCTGGGTCATCACAAAGATGTTTCACTCCTCATCTTCTTCAATTCTGCCGAGATCAGGGATCAGCAACCTGCAGCTCCGGAGCTGCATGTGGCTCTTTCATCCCTCTGCTGTGGTTCCCTGTCACTGGTTGGGAGGAGCTTCCTGTTAAAAGGGGGAGAAGAATGGAATGCCAAGAGGAAACTCTATGGCAAGGGGTGGGTGTTCCGGTCAGCTCCACAATTTAGGGCTTTCGGTTAAGACTGGCAGAGGAAGAAGGATGCTGCACTAGGAGGAGGCTCTATGGTGGGGGAATTGGACTTCCGATTGGCTCTAGAATTGAACGGGGGGCTTCTGGTTGGGACCTTTGTGGCTCTTTGAGTGTTTAAGTTTGCCAACCCCTGGCCTAGATGGTGAGGAATGGAAGGATTTATACTCCTTCTATTCCTCACCATCCAGTCACAGCTGAGGAAGCTTCTTGGATGAGAAGCAAAACACCTTCAAAGAAAAACCAGAAAATCCGTTGCCTCTTGAAAAAGTACCTTTGGGACAACCATGACCTGGATGGCTGAGAATCTCCATAGACATCTTTGTACTGGGGTTTTATCCTTCTAAGCTACTCAGAGTCACTGAGAGTAAGTTGAATGGCTGTATAAATGTTCTTAAAAAATAAATGAAAATAATGTCCATGCAACTAATCCAACCAGTCAGGAACCCTATAGCTAGTGGACAGATTTGACTTTATTTTAATCTCACTGGATATTGAGGGCTGTGTTCCATAAATCAGCTTTTGCAGTGGCTGTGAAGGGCGCGCCCATAAAAAGAGACAACTTCATAGAATTAGCCTCAGACCAGGGATATTTACTTGAGATTTTCACACACCAAATCTTCTCATTTAAATGCTTCATTGAGATTATAAAAAGAGGGTAATTGTTTTTTTATTCTAATCCCTTTGAGAGTATCCAAATCATTGGAATTCTCAGAGTTGCTTTTTTTACTCTATCCCTTGGTTGACCTTCCCTTTTTCATTCTGCGCAGAGAAATTGGTGACTTTTCATCTTTACTTCAAGAACATCTACAGGAATCAGGGGGGTGAATTTGTTCTGACCCAGCTCCCCAAATACGACAAACTCTCTGTATTTAAATCAATGATTCCTTTATTAGGAGTGCCAGCAGCCCCGGTAAAAAGCTTCTTTCTTAACAGCAGGCTAACAAGTCTGTCCATCAGAAGATGAATAGTTGTCTGTCACATCTATTCATCTCTGTCCCCTGCCTTTTATTCACAGAGTTGAGTGGGGCTTGGCTAGCAGCGGTGGCTCTTCTGTCCCAAGGACCATCCCATAGATTTTCACTGCTCTCCTCTCCTCTCTGCCTTCTGTGCATCCGCTTATCAGGCACTGGTTCCAGCTGTTCCTCCTCTTCCACATCAGCCAACTCCAGACCCGGGGGCTGTTGACTCTCCACCTGAAGGCTGACCGATGGCCCAGGCTCTGCCTCCCCCCCCCCTCTCTCTGCCAGCTCCATTCACTCTTCCCCCTTGGAGTGCTTAGATTGCCTTGATGCTGACCCACACCTCCACTTTTGATTTGGCTGCTTGGAGGGGGGGGGTGCAGTCAACAGGCCACAACAGAATTGCTGAAGGCTCTTGAAGGTGTAGCTGAATGGCACAAATACAAGACTCTTTAAGTATTCTTCTCAGCTGAATACATTATGAATGTGACATGGCATCTAACCTATTAAGATATCCTTGGATATTATCTTTCTTTGCAGCTGGCTGCACAATTTAGCTTTGACTACAGAAGGAAACTCGTAACATTTGATGAGACAGTGGTTCTTTTCTTTCATTCCCATCTTCTTCTATCTGAAAAAGTTCCAAGCTTGTTAAAAGATAATTTTAGCTCTTGCTACACAAATATTAAATTTTAAAAAGCACATCAAGGGCGTTTTAGGTGCACCATATCCTCTCAGTAAAAAGGTTGATGTATAAACACAACTGAGCCTAAAAAGTTAGGTTAGATTCATACCACTCTATAAAGCCTTAATAAGATCACACGTAGAATACTGCATCCAGTTTTGGTCACCTCACAACGTTATAAAAAATATGTTGAGACTCTGGAAAGAGTGCAGAGGAGAGCAATCAGGATGATTAGGGGACTGGAGGCTAAAACTTATGAAGAATGGTTTCAGGAACTGGGCTTGGTCTAGTGAAGAGGAGGACCAGGGGAGACATGATAGCTAGTCTTCCAATATTTGAGGGGCTGCCACAGAGAGGAAGGGGTCAAGTTATTTTCTTAAGTCCCATGTAGGCCAGACAAGGAATAATGGATGGAAACTGAACAAGGAGAGATTCAACCTGGAAATAAGGAGAATTTTTCTGACAGTGAGAATAATCAACCCATGGAACAAAAGTTGTGGGAGCTTCATCATTGGAAGCTTTCAAGAAGAGTCTGGACTGCCATCTGTCAGAAATGGTGTAGGTCTCCTGCTTGAATGGGGGGGACTGGACTAGATGACCTGAAAGGTCCCTCCCAACACTGTTAATCTGTTATATCTGTTAAGGGGGCCGTTGCATTAAACCACAAGGACCACAAAGATTAATTTTATAGAGCAGGCGACCGCTTAAAAAGATCTAACCCAGGTTAAAATGTCAGGTCTAATACTGTAAGAAGGACTTGATGTATCATGTAAGACTTAGTGTTATCCATGAGAACTCTTGGGAATGATCTTGGGAAAGCCACTTGCCCTAAGATGGTTGCAATTAGAGATGATCAACTGCCAGGATTTCTTTCTCCCTGGAGTTAAAGAGATTGGAGGAAACTGAAGCTGCTGGAACAAACAGATAAGGAGTGTCTGATTTTTAAAGGTGTTGCAACAAAATTTCCCCAGCTTTTATACTTATTTTCTGAACTCTGGCAACGTTGCCTTGCAACTGAGATGCTTTCCTCAATCCCCTGAACCCAGTTCTGAGGGCTAGGACGAGTTCATGACTTCCTATTCTCACTTACCCTTTCAGACACTGGCCAGTGAACCGAAAAAGACCTGGCTACAAATAATGGATGATACTGTTTGCAAGATGCTTCTGAGCACAGATTTTCCCAATCAGATTTCCTCAGCCTTTTCTCCGCATTAGACCAGCTATGCCAATTACTTTTCAATGATTTATTCCAATTACTAGCATAAAACAGGACGCCAAGCTCAGCATTTTGAGCACATGAATCTATTAGTTTGCTAATTGACCTAATTGGGCATGTTGTGCCTATGTAAGATATTTTCACTGAAGGAACCACCATTGCTTTGCAATTCTTTTCCTGGTCAATCATAGTTAGCAATGGATCCTCTCTAATGCTCCTTGCATTCAGATCTAAAACGTAGGACAACACAGTGGTGTTTTATAGCTGAGATAAATTATTCAAAATAAAAACTGATAAAGCGGTGTTTTGGAGGAGGTGAGGAGGAGAATAGAATAATAGAATACAGAATAACAGAGTTGGACCTTGGAGCAGGAGTGGGCTGCTACCGGTTTGCACCGGTTTGAGCGAATCGGATGCTAATTTTATGCCTGGTTCACCAAACTGGTAGTTACAACGACTGACTGGCCCTGCCCCACCCACCCCTCCCCTCCCCTCCCCTCCCAGGAGTCTCTACACAGCCTGTTTTGGATCCCATGTAAGTGCAGGGCCCGTGCAGAGGTTCTGGGAGGATGAAAAACAGGCCTCCCAGAGGCTCCAAAAGACTGGAAACAAGCCCATTTCTGGCCTCCAGAGAGCCTCCAGAGCCTGGGAAGGGAGCAAACAGGCCTCTCAGAGGCTCAAGGAAAGCCTCTGGAGCCTGGGGAGGCCAGAAACAGGCCTGCTTTCAGCCTCCACACGGCCTTCAGAGCCTGTGGAGGCTGTTTTCGCCCTCCTAGAGGCTCGAGAAAAGCCTCCAGAACCCGGGGAGAGTGAAAACGCCCCTTCCCCATGGTGCAGGAGGCCAACTGGGCCATGCCCACCATGGCCATGCACACCCAGCAACCGGGCAGAGAACTGGTTGCTAAGTTTTTTAAAGCCCACCCCTGCCTTGGAGGTCTTCTAATCTAACTCTCTGCTCAGGCAGGAAACCTTACATTATCAGAACTGAAACTGATTGACAATGAACACATTTTATCTAGTAGCTATAATCATTAGTTGCTTTAGCAACAAGATTGTTAATTCCAGGCTTGTAGTGAATGGTAGGTTCTAACCTTGAAACATCTATTGAGAGACTAATAAAGAAACCTTGTTTAGATCGGCAAGTTAAAACACACACAGAGGGGAGGAAGGTGGGACCGATTTTTGTTAACAAAACATAATTGGCCCCCTGGGATCATCAGAAAGTAAGCTTCTCTTGAAGGGGATTTTGTTTTATGTCCACAGTTGTGGGAATTGAGATAATTTGGGTCTGTGGTATTGCCCAGTCTCTAAAAAGGCAAAATCCCACAGGTATTTTTTTTCCTGTACACATCCCTCTGATATAAATAGGCATATTAGTGCACAAAAATGGAGATCAGATTTAGTTCAGTAGGGTTCATCTAGGAAGGATTCTTTGTTATCCCTTATACACATGTTCTTTCTGCTTGTTGAATTTCCCTTGATATCTTCTGACACATCTCTATCCTCAGTTCTGGCTTTAGTTCAGGATGACTAGTGTTGTCAATCCTTTTTAGAACTGCATGACATGATAGCAGTGCTCCAATATCTCAGCCACAAAGAAGAGGGGATCAACCTATTGGAGGAGAAGAAGCAATGGGTGGAAACTAATCAAGGAGAGAAGCAATCTAGAACTAAGGAGAAATTTCCTGATAGTGAGAACAATTAATCAATGGAACAACTTCCCTCCAGAAGTTGTGAATTCCCCAACACTGCATACTTTCAAGAGGAGACTGGACAGCAACTCTCTGGAGGGATAGAGGGTCTCCTGCTGGAACAGGGGGTTGGACTAAAAGACCTCCAAGGTCTTTACCACTCTATTATCCTTTTATTTGGCATATCTATTAACAGGCAGATTTTTTTTTTTATTTAAGCAAGGAAGAACAGTGCTTAGTAAGGATGAATGGCTCAAAATAGGTCCACTCCATTTATCTGCCCACTTCTGAAGGCAGATATTCAATGTGGGTAGTGGTTTTTTTTCTTCTTGTCCTTATACATTTTGAAATTAAAAATGCATAGAAAAAATTATCAGGCCAATTTGGGGTGAGACGAGAACTGTACTGTCAAAAGGCACTTTAATTTTTAAAGCTTACAGTAATTTGGGGCTCTTGCAGACTGTAGGCACTTTTCATAGAATAATAACAATAGGACATGCAAAATTGTGTGTCACAAGTGTTTTTAATTGTCCATAAAGAAGACAATGTTTTCCATCAGTTTTTAACTGATCACAGTAGCCTGATTTAGAGGTACCAAACGTTTGTAATAGAATACACATTTAGCATCCTAACTTGGTGTTTCCTTGTAAGTATGTAGTGGTGGGTACCAATGTAGAAGTTTGCCTAAGGAGATAGGAAGTTAAACTGATATGATTGCCAGGGTTTTCCACCCTGAACAATATCCAGATATGTGGACCTCAACTTCCAGAATTCTCGGCAATGGTTATGCCAGCTGATGAATGCTGGGAGCTGAAGTTCCCACATCAACAAGTTGCCAGGAATGGAAATTGCCCCCAATAATTGCCTCCATTTATGCAGTGTACTTGCATCATGGAAAGTTTGATGAAAGTACAAGAGCCCCAGTGATTAAAGTGCAGTATTGCAGGCAAACTCTGCCCACAACCTGGATTTTGATCCTGATAGAGTTCAAGGTTGATTTAACCTTCCATCTTTCAGAGGTTAGTAAAACGAGAACCCAAATTGTTGGGAACAATATGCTGAGATTATAAATCATGCAGAGAGTGCTGAAAAACTCTATGAGGAGTTACAGAAGACTAAATGCTATTGCTCTGTTATGTACTGCTTAGAACTACCAGATCTAAGTTGCAAAAAATTAGGATAATCATCACTGGATGTTAACACAAAAGTTAATCCTTTCTATTTCTGATAGAAGACAGTATTTGTAGCTCAGGGTTGAACTGGTGGGGTTCTTGGTGCTCTCTGAACTTGGTTGTTTTCTTTTGGATGTTTTATTAATAAACTAGGTAACGCCATCAGTGGTAGTAGGGAGTGGAGTTTGCTGTCATTTTATACACTAGTTGCATGCACTGCCTGTGTTGGTGGTTGCTTTCTTTGTGGGTCCCTGATTGGGCTGTTGTTGTTGTTTGACAGGACAAGCCACTAGTAGGCTATTAAATAAGAGCAAGCCCCACTTCTTTGTAGCACTTGTAAACCCATGGAGGAGGTTACCTAGTTGGGTAATGAAACGTCTGCAAGAAAACAACCGAGCTTAGAGAACATCACGGACCCTGTCTTTCTATTTCTGTTTATAGTTATCCAGAGGTCACTTAGACTTGTACCCTAGATTTGAGAGTACTGTATTACAGATAGTCCTCAGTTTACAACCATTTGTTTATTGACCCTGTTCAAAGTTACAACAGCATTGAAAAAAGTAACCTATGACCCATAGCAGCATTCCCTACTTGATCAAAATTCGGACGCTTGGAAATGATGAGATGAATATGGTGTTTCCCCGAAAAGAAGACCCCTGAATTTTTCTTTTGACCCCTGAAAAAAACAGCTACAGCTTCTTTTCAGGGGGCCTAATTTCTGACTCACCTTGGCACCACTGCCCTGACAGCCCCTGCCTAGCAAGAGCCCCCTCATGGCCCACTTCAGCGGCCACTTGCTGCCGCTCGTATGTGTTGCCCTGGGCTCCATTTCTCCATCAGAGCCTTCCAGAATCCCATCAGTTGGAGAGGGTTTTCCAGAAGCTTCTGACAGCGAACTGGAGGCCGGGTGGTGACATGTGCTAGCGGCGGCAAGAGGCTGCAAAAGAAGTGGGCCTGCAAGGCGGGGAAGGTGTCAGGGTATGCGAAGCCTGGTAAATAGGGCAGCTCTACCCCCCTATCCCCACCCTAGTCTCAGCCAGTCCTCGAGTCTTGAAGATTTGCTTCACCAAAATGAATAAAGACACCAGCTTCTGTGTAGACCAAGGATGGTTTATTCCATTATAAGCAAACAGCAAACACTCTCCTCTGGCAAGAATAGTCAGCCAAGCAACACTGAGAGTGTGTGTTTTCCATTCCCTTTTATTAGTGTAACACCCACAGCCCCACCTACACACAGCTACACTCCTGCCCCACCTATTCCATTATCCCATTTGCTGCCACCCTATCAATCGATAGCACCTCTTTCTAATTGATCCCCACCTCATGCACCCTTCAGCCTCCACCCGGTTCTGCAACCCATTCCCACGTGCCCCTCAGCCGAATCCCAAGCTGCACTGTCCCAACGCCGACTCTTGTAGCAGCTCCGCTCCGTCAGTAGCTCAGCTGTCATCTTCTCAACTATCTGTGGGAGCACGGAGCCTCTTTGTGTCTGCTACGTCATACACAGTGCAACTTCAACTGCAGTTGTGGAGTGGCTTGCTGTCCGGGAGCCACTGAAGGGACTTTTGTTGATGAAGGGACTCTCCAGGGAACTGACGGGCTCTGAGTTAAGCGACGCCACCCTCGGACCCAAACACCTAGTTTAATTTTTACCTGTGCATCTCACCCCACTCCCTGCACCCCAGGGTGGGCGGGGTCTTAACTAGGGCTAATTTTTTGGGGGGGAGCTTCATTTTAGCCCATGCATTCAAAACCACATAGGACTTCTTTTCGGGGTGGGTCATTTTTTGGGGGAAACACGTAACTGGTTTCAAACATCTCAATGGGTTATTTGGTTCCATAGCACTTCACAGCTTCAGCTGCTGATTCTGCGTGTTTATACCAGCCTTAAAAATAGAAGAACAGCCTGGATGATATTTTCTGTTGTTTATTGACAGCTTAATGCTGGTGGTTGTTTAGAAGCTGCCGTTATTCCATGAGGGAATTATTAATTTTAGTACTCAAGTCTGTATTTTTCAAATGTATTTATCCCAGGCAGTGGAGTGTGGTCTTGCAATTATTCTGGCTGGAGAATCTCCCATAAAAAAATGTGGTAGAGAGAATCAGCCAAAAAGCAAAATAGCCATGGTTAAACCTAAGAATCCAATTTTCTCTGATTGTCTCTTAAGCAATAAAGTCCTCACAAAGTTTAGAAGCTCGATGGCTCAGCTGGTGCCATGTCTACTGATTGCATTTTACAGCTGAGTTAGAATAATGCCTCATAGGATATCCTCGGATTTTATTTTATTTTTATTTAAGGAATTCCTGAATAATAGACAGGGCATAATAGACAGATAGACCTCAACTTACAACCCCTGTGTCAGATCAGAATTGCCTTGTTAAGCAAAGCAGCTGTTTTCGTGGGGTGTGCCCAATTTTACACCTTTTTTTTGCCATGGTTTTTAACCGAATCACTGCAGTTGTTAAGCAAGTCACACGGTCATTAAGCAAATCCATCTCTCCCCATTGACTTTGTTTGTGGGAAGCTGGCTGTGAAGGTTACAGGTTGATGATCAAGGATGATCAAATTTCATGGTGCTGAATAATGGACTTGCAACCGGTCCTTAAACAGATAATATTACAGGGATATGATCGTTGAAGTAATGTGAACAAAATTTAGCCCCACCCATATTTACACACACCCATTGCTACTGTTAAGTCCACATAAACACACCTATTGCTACTGTTGCCAGGACATAAACTTACCTTTCTCTCAGTTGGTTTGCAACGTGCTCCCCTATTTGCTCCGACTTTAATCTCTAATTAAAGAGACTCCACTGATAGATCTCAGATGCCGCAGCAAGTAAATAGCAATTAAATACATGAGTGATTAGCAGACTGAATACCTTGGGATGTTCAATGAGAAAATGGAAAGAGGCTCAGTCAAAATCAATTGGCAAACCTGCACAAAGTCCCTGCGTCTGTGTGTGTTAATTTGCCTCCTCGGAGATTGTGGAGGGCAATCTGAATTAATCAGGTGCATAGTCAGAGAAGTTGAATAATATTCTATTTATTGTCATTGGCTGGTTCTTGCTTTGCTGGTTGAATTAAATGCGTGTTGTTTTCCTGGTTGCAATGCACTTGGGCTGCATAAGACATATTGCTTGAATACAGATAGAAGAAATTGGAGTGAACTAACCAGGTTTCTTTATTGAAAACATTATGGCACACATGGTGACTCAAGGTGGTTTACAAGAATAAAAAAAACTCGTATAAAATCAATAAAAGTAATAAAAGAGAATCATATAATAAATTAATAAAATAATAAAATAAAATAACCCCTCCACCCCAGTGACAACATATCACATGAGCCATTTAATGGGCTTCATCCCACTCTGGATCCCACCACTTGTATCTTCCTCGGAGATGGGACCCGCAACATTCCTTGCCTCCCCACCTGTCTGGTGGATGTGACCAGCAAGAGATGGTCCCTCAGATCACCTGGTCCCAAGCCATGAAGGGCTTTAAAGGGGAAAACCAGCACCTTGAATTGCACCCGGAAGCAAATTGGCAACCAATGCAGCTCCCACAAGAGAGGTGATACATGTGCACACACTGAGGTCTGCACAAAACCATGCAGACTGCTACATTTTGCACCAATTGGAGCTTCCAGGTGCTCTCCCAGGGCAGCCCCATGTAGAGTGCATTGTAATAAGACAAGAAATGACTAGGGCAGTGGTGGCTAACCTTTTTGGGCTCCTGTGCCAAAAATAGTGCACGCGTTAACGCACGTGCACTTGCGTGCCAACACCCAGAATGCATTGCATGCAACCCCCCACCCTCTGCACATGTGCGCATTGTTCATATTGCTCTATATGCTGTTGATATCACTGCTGATGAGAAGGAAATAAAGGAGAAATGGAGATATTCTTTCCAGGCCTCAGTGCTGATAAAAGGGAAGCAGATGGGGCAAGAACCTAAACCCTTTGATCTTGTTAAGAGTATTTATCCTGCTCTTCTGCCAAAAGACTCTGTATTCCTTAGCATCCTTTTTAGCAAAGCACATGTCTTAACAGCAGATCCTATTTTGTAATCCCAAATTTGCCCAAATGACACTGCCCAAAAAAAATAACAATTGGGAGCCCAGCGGCAATTTTTTCCCATAAAGTAAGAGTGAAGATAGAATAGAATAGAATTCTTTATTGACCAAGTGTGATTGGACACACAAGGAATTTGTCTTGGTGCAAATGCGCTCATTGCACATAAAAAAAAAGGTACATACATCAAGAGTCAAGAATCATCAGGTACAACACTTAATAATAGTCAAAGGGTACAATAATCAATCAAATCATACTAGGAAACAGTTAATATAAATCATAAGGATATAAGCAACAAAGTTACAGTCATACAGTCACAAGTGGGAGGGGATGGGTGATCAGGAGTAAGGAGAAGATTAATAGTAATAGTAGTGCAGACTGTAATAGTTGGACAGCGTTGAGGGAATTATTTGTTCAGCAGAGTGATGGCAGACAGGGAAAAACTGTCCTTGTGTCTAGTTGTTCTGGTGTGCCGTGCTCTATAGCGTCGTTTTGAGGGAAGGAGTTGAAACAGTTTATGTCCAGGATGTGAGGGGGTATCTAAATATTTTCACAGTCCTCTTTTTGACTCATGCAGTATACAGGTCCTCGAATGAAGGCAAGTGGGTCGTAATTGTTTTTTCTGCATTTCTAATTATCCTCCGAAGTCTCTGCTTGTCCTGTTGGGTTGCAGAACCAAACCAGACAGTTACAGAGGTGCAGATGACAGACTCAATCATTCGTCTGTGGAACTGGATCAGCAGCTCCTTGGGCACTTTGAGCTTTCTGAGTTGGCGCAGAAAGAACATTCTTTGTTGTGCTTTTTTGATGAAGTTTATGATGTTAGGTGTTCATTTTAGGTCATGTGATATAGTAGAACCTAGAAATTTGAAGGTCTCTACTGTTGATACTGTGTTGTCTAGTATTGTAAGCATTGAGCCTCAACAAACTTAATATGATTGTTTCTATCCTTAAAATAGAGAACCAACATGGTATAGCGATTAAGGCACAAGACTGGAAAGTGGGAGGCTGTGATCTTAGGAAGAAAGCCAGCTTTGCGAGTGTGAGCCAGTCTCTCTCTCCCAGCGCCAGGAAGCAGGCAAGGGCAATGGGACAAAACTCACTTAACAATTGTCTCTCTTAGCAACAGAAATGTTGGACTTGTGGTCATGAGTCAAGGACTATCATTTTGAATCGTAGTGTATTTATAAGAAAATATTTATTTGTAAAATTTATAGGCCGTCCATCTAAACTCAAGGGAACTCGTGTTATCTCAAGTAACCAAAAATATACAAATAGCCATAACTGTTGTGAACATCAGCAGTCCCCAGTTTTTGAGGCTTGGCAGCCTGGATGGGTGGGGGTAGAAGAAAGCCAGGCCACACTGGTGCATGTGTGCACAACTCAACTTGCAAGCGTGTAAATGTGCACTTTTGCCAGCTCACCAGCCCACTGCTTGCACAAGCTGAGCTGCACACAAGCTGAACTGCCGACCCTTTCCTCACATGGCCCAGTTACGAATAGATCACGGCCCGGTAGAATGCTATGGTCTGGGCAGTGGTGGACTTCAAAAATTTTAGCAAAGGGTTCCCTGCCCAGTTGCTGGATGGGTGTAGCCTAGCTGGCTTCCTGCATCATGCCAGGGGGGCATTTTTGCTCTCCCCGAACTCCAGATGCTTTTCTCGAGCCTCCAGGAGAGCAAAAACAGCCTCCCTGGGCTCTGGAGGCTCTCTGGAAGCCGGAAACAGGCCCATTTCCAGCCTTCCCAAACTTCCAGGAGTCCCATTTTTTGCCCTCCCTGAGCCTCTGTGGGTGCCCTGCACTTACCTGCCTCCAAAACGGGCCACATGGGGACTCCTGGGAGGGGAGGGGCAGGGTGGGATGGGGCGGGCAACCAGAAGTGGGATTTGGGGGTTCTCTGAACTGTACAGAATCTTAGCTGGGGGCTCTCCTGAACCCTGCGAACCCCCAGCAGCCCACCCGTGCACCTGCGGGTTGGGGACCCCTGATGTACATTATTCTGGCAAACCTAATTTTTTTTTTTCCATCCTGGTACAAAATAGAGATGAGATCACCTGTGCTCTTCTTTCCATTTCTCTTCTGCTTTGTCCTCTATCTGTTTTCAGAGGCTCTGGAAAGCTGTGTGCCTATTTTCCCTGCCTTTTGTCCTTTCAGCCACTTAAATAATTTTTATGTTCGTCAATGCATAATAAATAATAAATACCTGTATTCTTGATCTGACGGCACATGTGCTTGCTGTGCTCTGATCTAACGATTGATTGAGGAAATGCTGGGTTAACTAGAAAGTAACCACAGTCATTTCCCCAAAGGAACGCCAAACATCCGCAGTCTTTATTTTACATTAATCAAAGAATTATTAAGGGAAGTAAAGAATGGAAGTAATATCTTGCAATGGCTCAACCTTTTAATGGGATTCATCTCTGTTGTATTTAACATCCCAGCTATTTTGAGGAGTTGGGGAGAATGCAAACTGGATTTTTTTCCTCTTGGTTGTCAGAAATGTAATTTATGAAATGCTACCCTAAAAAAGAGATGACATGAAGGTTTTTTTTAAATTTAAAAAATAAAGATACATTGCATCTGTCAACAGTTTTGACTTACACACCTGACATGTTTCTTTTTAAAAAATACTTTGAGCAATAACTTAAGAGAGCTATCATTCATAAAATGCTAAGGTGCTACTGCATAAAATTTCTTGCCCTCTCTTCTTCATTGTAAATGTGAAAAATGATCATAAGTAATTTTTTGCAGTATCATCGTAACTTTGAATGGTCAATAAACAAAGGGTTGAAAGTTGAAGACTACCTAACTACTTATCTACCTAATTACTACTACTAATTACTACTAGTAAGCTTACTGTCAGGATTCCGGCAGTTACCCCATTTAAATCAGGAGTCTTGAGCCAAACTTCCAAAACTTAAAAAGGATTTATTGGGAGTTAACATATCCGGCACTGCCTGGATGTAGCCGACTCTGAGACACATAATTCATTGTCACCCTGGTTTTCTCCTAACCCCTGGGTTTATCATAATTCATATTCTCCCAATGGGACACATCCATAGCCAAGAGTCATCAATCATGTTCTCCAGTTAGAATTTTGTGCAACAGGAACTTTGGTCACCTAGTTACTATCTTTGAAGACAATTTATGGAATGCACTTTCTGTTTCCAAGTTGCTGCCTGCTCCCCCCTCCCTTTCTATTGGCAACTCTAAAAAGGCCATAGAAATATTTTATGAGTTGACATTTACAACCTTTTGATTAGTGACTATTTGAAGTTACGGAGTGGTTTCCAGCCTGTGCTCACATTTTAAAAATGCTGAGCATCCTCACGGTCATCTGATCAAAATTCACTGAATAACTGGGCTTTCGGTTTGAGCATCTTTGGCGATAGACTGAAATCTGCGATTGTGAGCCGTTTCGATCTGTGCTCGCCGCTGGAGCACCCCGAGCCAGCTTGTTTTGGGTCTAAGCCACCCCATAGAGGTGGCGAAGAAGGGGGAGACTGTCAGCAGGGTTGAGGAGAGTCACATCTCTCCTCCCCAGCTGGCCATTACTCCCTTTCTTGAAGGTTGTTGCAGCGGTGGTCAGAAATGGCCACCTCCAAGAAGAACTCAACTGGAAAAGAATGTGCAGGAGGAAGATAAGAAGAGAAAGATTTGGCTGACTGGGTCAAACTGAAAGAGCAACAATATAAGGTACCCTGGAATTTGAATTATAAAGAACAACATTGTTCCCAAAGAAGACTTTGAAATGGCAAATGAGAGAGAGAAAGGAAAGGATTTGGATTTTTTTCTTTTCTTCCCTATATTGACAACTAAGAGATTTAAGCAAGAAACTGGCAAAAATCCACTTTGACATTAACAGGTATCTAAGCTGAAAATAAAATGTCAAAGGGTTAATAAAGATTTCTGGATTTTCAAAAACTTCTTAAAGAAGGAAAAAACCAAAAGGGTGGGATCTGGAAAAATGGAGGAGACCACCTGGAAGTGAAAGGAATTAACAGTGAAACTTTTAACAAGATTCCTAAAAGATACATTTTAACTGAAACTTTGCAACAAGATAAGAGAACTCCAGGAAGGGAAAGTGGAAAAAAGAAGCAAGAAGAAACAGCTTTAGATTATTTGGATTACCTGGTGATTTTTGGATTTTTGACTATCAAATCTAAAGGACTAAAATTAATTGGTGGTTGTTTCAAAGTTTTTAAAATGGTGTCACTCTTGGAAGAATTGAGAATGGAACTTAAAAAACAGAAGAAGATGCACAAGAAGGGAGAGGTTCTTTTGGCTTTGTATTTCAATTTTTAGAAATGGAGATCCTGAACTATGAGAAACAACAAGAAATCCCTGTAGAACAAGAAGGGAAGGACAAAGAAGAAGCCATCTTCAATGACCAAGTATTTCTATGTGGGGAAAAGAAAGGAAAGGAGGGAAAGAGAGTGAAAAATTTAAGATTTGAAAAAACAACCCCCAAAAAGAATAGTTTGAAAAGTAATTACAACATTAGGAAGAAACAGAAGAGGATTACAGAAGACAGAATCAGAATTAGAGAGAGAAGGGGTCAAAAAGGGAAGGGAGAAGAAGAGAGGGAAGAGGGAAAGGAAAAGAAATTATGAAGGACAGAAATAGGACATGGCGAAACAGGGAAAACATACAAGGATTAAGGGTGTAAGCCTATTAGAAGACACAGAAATAATGGGTGAAAACTTAATTGAAAGGAGGCTTCTGCAAGGGTACATAAGATAGTATTGTTATATTAGAAAAACTTTGAAAATATGAAACAAGTGTGATTAAAACGATAGATAAAATACTCATTGTAATGTAATGGGATGTTTAATAAATAAATGAAATAAAGAGAATGAGAGAATGAAATTAGGAAAGGAGGGGGAACATTTTAATTATTATTATGTGTTATAAAAGTTTAAGTGAAGAGGAATATGAAAGAAAGATGAAAAAAATATGGAATTATTATGCGTTCCTAGAAGTATGATATCCTATTAAAAAGAAATGTTAAAGATGTTAAAGGTTATAACTAACATTAATGATAGAGCTGAATTGGAATAGAATAAGTATTTTATTTATTATTGTTGTGTATATTTTTTCTCTTTAAGAACTTAGTGCGTATTTTAAGAATGTACCAAGCAGAATTCGACTGGAAGTTATGTGTTATGTTGAAGGTTATATTGTAAAGGCATAAACTGAAGTTTAAATAAGAGTTGAATGGATAAAAATTAAAAGATACAAAGGTGTCATACTCCAATTAGTAACTACAGGGAAAATTTTATTTAATGAGAAAAGAAAATATGAACTTGAAACAGGACAGACAAAAGTATAAATATAATGACGAGAAAGATATTGAAACTTAGAAAAAGATATATATATATATGATTGAATTTAGAAAGGAATGAGATAATTAAAAGTAAGACTGGGAAAACTAAGGGAAGGGAAAAATTATTGAAAAAATGTTAAAATAGTAATAAGTTATGGAATAGAACACAAAGATGAATATGAAATTGAATTTGTTTCTGTATGGAGAAGTGATAACCTGGGACCATGATATTCTCAAAAAAAGAAATTTTACTTGTATTATGTTTTGTGAAAACAAATACAATTTTTATATAAAAAAAATTCAGTTAACAACTGCAATGGTTCACTTAACAACCATGGCAAAAAAAAAAAAAGATTGTAAAAACAGTTGCAACTTACTCGTTGACTTACTTGCTTAGCAATGGACATTCCAGTTCCAAATTATGGTCATACATCAAGGACTACCTGTACTCATACTACAAAACGGTTAGACTATATCAGGAAATAATTGGAGAACAATCCAAATTTTTGTCCCAAAGATGGCTTTTCGTCTTTCAAAAGGCAATTGGAGTCTCTTTGTTTTTTTCCTTGAAGATCTTTCGCTTCTTAGTCGAGAAGCTTCTTCATTTCTGACTGAATGTGGAGGATGGAAGGATTGATATTGTCTGTCATCTGCACCTTTATAACTGTCTGGTTTGGTTCTGCAACCCAACAGGACAGACACAGACGCCAGAGAGTAATTAGGACTGCAGAAAAAACAATTACTACCAACCTGCCTTCCAACCTGTATACTGCACGAGTCAAAAAGAGGGCTATGAAAATATTTACAGAACCTTCACATCCTGGACATAAAGTGTTTCAACTCCTTCCCTCAAAACGATGCTATAGAGCACTGCACACCAGAACAACTAGTCACAAGGACAGTTTTTCCCTGTATGCCATAACTCTGCTAAACAAATAATTCCCTTAACACTGTCCAACTATTTACAAAGTCTGCATTACTATTACTATTAATTTTCTCATCACTCCTTATCACCCATCCCCTCCCACTTGTGACTGTATGACTGTCACTTTGTTGCTTATATCCTTATGATCTATACTGACTGATTCCTAGTATGATATGATTGCTTATTGTACCCTACCACTAAATGTTGTACCTGATGATTCTTGACTCTTGATGAGTATATCTTTTCATTTATGTACACTGAGAGCATTTGCATCAAGACAAATTCCTTGTGTGTTCAATCACACTTGGCCAATAAAGAATTCTATCTATCTTGCAGTCCTCTGGTCATTAGTACTCCCTCTGAGAGTCAGTGAGGCTACTTGGAGGTTTATTTGTGCCCACAGAGTCACCTGAATAATGCAAATGGGTGTGGAACCTGCTTGGTACAGTAAAAGCTCTGTTCACCAACACTTCTGATCACGACCAAATCAAGTTCCGACAAAAAAATCCACAACATTTTTTAATCGAGTCATCATTCAAAAATCGGGTGGTGCTCAAACACGGCCACGGCCGATTCCCTTTCCGTGCCAATTTCCCCTTCCACGCCATTTTTTTTGTAGGCACATGCGCAGTCAGTCTCGCTTCCAGTCTCGACCAAATTGGGTTGCGACCAAAGTCATGGAATGGATTACAGTTGTGGCTGGAGGTTCTACTGTACTGCTGAGAGAACTATGTTGTACACTGGAGATAGATGGTGTTGTATCTCTCCCCTTCTGTTGAGAGTGGGCTGTTCAGTTTTCACCTAGATGGCCTCTTTGACCCCTCTTTCAAACCAGCGGTCCTCTCTGTCCAGAATGTGGACCTTGCTGTCTTCAAGATAAACTCCCAAGTGGCCTCAATGGCTCTCAGAGAGCTAACAACTGATCTTCAGAGTGCCAACGACCAGATGACTGCAAAGAATATAAATCTTTCTGTTCACCACCATTCAGTCAGAAGTGAAGAAGCTTCTTGGATGAGAAGCGAAAAGTCTTCAAGGAAAAAAAAACCCAAGAAAGTCCAGTTGCCTTTTGAAAAGCACCTTTGGGACCATCATATCATGGAGGATTGAGAATCTCCACAGACAATCCAAGTTATAACTAAGCCATAAACAATAATGTAAAGTCCCTGGGTGCATCTGATTATTCCTAATATTTTGTGTACAAAAAAAATCCTGGAATGATTCGTATGTGTGACTCAGAGTTTGAGGGAAATGTCATTCAAAGAATGAGGGAGATTATTGAATTATTAACTCTTAGTATTTAGCAGTAGCCTCCTTTTTGACTTATTTCAAGAGGAGGTCAGAAAGAAAAGTGAAGAGTAAATGGAAGAAACATAAATTGTAACAGGAATAGTTTTGTAAGAAAAGGTCACCTTTTAAATATTTAAATGCCAGAATTGGTTGAGTTATGTTAACATGGAAATAGCAAATTATTTGAAAGCTAAGTTGAATAGGACATCTGCAAACTACACAAAAAAATAGACCCTGCGCATAATTTAACTCTATGGGTGATGAGTGATTTGCAGAATAGAATCCAAAAATATATGACAATTAAAATTAGAAGTCAATCTATCTTTAGTTATCTAAGTGCTGGAGCCCACTGTAACTACAATAGCCAAAAAGGCATTAAGAGTTGTTAATCTAATCCTAAATAGCTTTTTCTCTGGTAATATAACACTACTAACTAGAGCATACAAAACATTTGCTAGACCTATACTTGAATACAGCTCATCAGTCTGGAACCCATATCATGTTTCTGATATTAACACAATTGAAAAAGTCCAGAAATATTTCGCAAGAAGAGTTCTCCGCTCCTCTGCTCATTGCAGAATACCTTATGCCACCAGACTTGAAACTCTAGACCTAGAAAATCTCGAATGACACCGCCTCTGGTCCGATCTAAATATAGTATATAAAACATACATTGCAATGTCCTACTTGCAAATGAATACTTCAGCTTCAATCATAACAATACAAGAGTCCACAATAGATACAAACTCAAGGTTAACCGAACCAAACTTGACTGCATAAAATACGACTTTAGCAACAGAGTGATCAATGTCTGGAATCCTCTACCTGACTCTGTGGTTTCTTCCCCAAGCCCCAAAAACTTTAACCTAAGACTGTCTACTATTGACCTTGTCCCCTTCCTAAGAGGTCTGTAGGGGGCGTGCATAAGCGCACCAATGTGCCTACCATCCCTGTCCTATTGTTTCTTTTTATTTTTTCTTATAAGTATCTATCTCATGTATTCAAAACTATGTTTATTCTTATACCTGTATCTTGTAAGCGATTGACAAATCAAATAAATACTAAATACTAGTTCCCTCTCTTTGTCTTGTTTGGAACTGTGGGGATGATTAGTAAATCAGGCGGATTTCTATATTTATTGTCAATACGTATTCTGTATAATATAATTAAAAGTGGCAAGAGCAGAGCAGTCTAAACTTGTTTCTCCTCGCTATTTATTTTATCTTCATCTTTATTATTATTAGTTTTTATATATAACTCAAGGAAGTGAATATACCTAATACTCCTTCTTCCTCCTATTTTTTCCGCCACAACTACAACAACTCTGTGAGGTAGTTTGGATGAAGAGATAGTGATTAAAACTCATCAGGAGATGGTGAATTCTAGTCCAGCTTTAGGCACAAAAGCTGAATGGGTGACTTTGGGCCAATCACTAGGTGACTGTGAATTCTAG
>BLBF01000006.1:7667096-7679461 GCA_015471245.1 Laticauda colubrina | reverse complement strand
TAGATAGATAGATAGATAGATAGATAGATAGATAGATAGATAGATAGATAGATAGATAGATGATAGATAGATCAGATAGAGAGAGGGGGAGAGAGAGATGAGAGAAAGATATGGTAGGAGAGAGAGATGAGAGAGATGATAGGTTAGACAGAGATAGAAAGAGAATGGGATGTGAGAGAAAGAGCGATGATAGTTAGATAACTAGACAGGGAGAGAAAGATGAGAGAGAAATGAAAGAGACATATGACAGATAGATAGAGATAGATAGATTAAATAGAGAAAGAGAGAGAGAAAGAAGTGTGCGTGTGTGTGTGAGAGAGAGATTATAGCTAGATAGATAGATAGATACAGACGGGTGGGATCCTATCGGTTCAGCCCATTTTGGGCGAAATGGTTTCTCCGAAGATCGGCTGTGAATGAACAGTTTGCTCCGATGATCAGTTGTTGGGCCCACCCACCTGTCCATGCTCTCATCTGTGCTTGATTTCTGGGTTTACCAGCTGAGCTGTTTTGTGTGGCACAGTGGATTGCTGTGCGTTAGCTGTTTTATACAGCTTTTATCAGTGATGGGATTCAATTTTTTTTTTACTACCGGTTCTGTGGGCGTGTCTTGGTGGGCGTGGCAGGGGAAGGAGACTGTAAAATCTCCAGTCAGAGGTGGGATTTGCCTGTTCTCCGAACTACTCAAAATTCCTGCTACCGGTTCTCCAGAACTGGTCAGAACCTGCAAATGGTGATCAGATGAACGCATGACAGCGCAAGTGTCATAAAACCATGCCAGTTGGCAAGCGTTCAGAGTTTGATCATGTGACTATGAGGCTGCTGCAATGGTCATAAGTGTGAAAAACCAATTTAAAAAGTCCATTTTTTTCAGTGCTGTTTTGAACGGTCCCTAAACGAGAACTCGAGCATTACCCATGTGTTCTCATTTTTATTCTTTCAACATGTTCAGTTCCAGAGGTGGTATTCAGCCGGTTCTGACCGGTTCTGATATCCTGGTAGCAAAAATTTTGACTCGTTTGGAGAACCGGCAAATATCACCTCTGGCTGGCCCCACCCACCTGCCCCCACCATTACCTCTGCTATATTCCCTCATTTTTTAGCTCAGCTGATTTGTGTGGTAGAACAGATTGCCGCGCCTCAGCTGAGCTATAAAACAGCACAACTCACCAACGTTGATACAGAGAGCAGGCTGTATCAATATTAGGTGATATTAGGTGTCATTAGGTGTCATTATAATGCATATTAGGTGCGTCTGCAAAGCACTCTCTTAGAACCGGTAGGAAAAAGATTTGGAAATCTACCACTGTTCAGTTCCTTTGAATATATACAGTGGCATTTCCATGGGATATAAATCCTCCTTCAAACATTTAGACGGAAAGGTTACTCCTGGTCAATTATCCACTTTTCTCCTGGACTGCATGGACAATGATTTGTAACCCCATTTTCTTCAGTTGCTGCACATTTGATTCTAATTTTTTTCACCCGCCCTTCACCAAGTTACTAAAAGTACCTGCTACTTTTCTTTTTCTTGATTTAATCACAGGGATCATCTTCTCCGCTCAGGGACTATGGTATTACAACTCTCTGTAGCAAATCATATGTGTCACAGGAAGGAGGACGTTACAAGAGAAATTTAGAAAAAGAGTGCTGTCAGCCTGCTGTTAGAAATGGGATTTTTTGTTTTATGGTTTTTTTAGCATTTGGAAGCATTTGTTAAAAAAAAACCAAATGTTTCCTTCCCTTGCATTATTTCAGCATAATTCCATTTTAAAATGTGGGCATCTGCCTTTACTGGGCACATTAAATAACCAGTTAAGCCGTGCCCATGAATGTAATGAATGATTGATAACCGGTTCACAGCAACCTTTGCAGTTTGGGTTGTCGCTGCCGAAACAGCCTTGTGGTAAAAATAATAATAATGCATTGTTTAATAGGGGAATAACCAAGCAGTGTGCTCATCTTCTCTTGAGGATCAAAGGGCAGTGTGATCTCATGAACAGATTTCCCTATAGGAATAACCAGGAGGGGTGCATGTGTCAGGGGAAAAAAAAAGTCAACATAGGAGCTACAAATATGTCAGTCAGATATGTCCCAAAAGTGTTTTTCCAAAAGGCAACTGGACTTTCTTTGTTTTTGTTTTTTTTCCTTGAAAACATTTCACTTCTCATCCAAGAAGCTTCTTCAGTTCAAGGGAGAAAAAAAAACCCAATAAAGTTCAGTTGCCTTTTGAAAAATCACCTTTGGAACAATCGTGACCTGGATCAGTGGTGGGATTCGAATTCTTTTACTACCAGTTCTGTGGGCGTGTCTTGGTGGGCGTGGCAGGGGAAGGATACTGTAAAATCTCCAGTCAGAGGTGGGATTTGCCTGTTCTCCGAACTACTCAAAATTTCTGCCACTGGTTCTCCAGAACTTGTCAGAACCTGCTGAATACCACCTCTGACCATAGACAAGTTAGTCATCTGGGCTTATCTCTCTGTCAAATCCAAGAGTCTGATTTGTGAACAAGCCAGAATGATTCTATAGGACCATGTCCAGTAACCAGAAGGTATCATAACTAAAGTAATCTAAAATGATCAAGGCTAGCAAGGTTTAGACTATACCTCTCTCTCCCCCTCTCCCCCCTCCCTTTCTTCCTTTCCTTTCCTTTCCTTTCCTTTCCTTTCCTTTCCTTTCCTTTCCTTTCCTTTCCTTTCCTTTCCTTTCCTTCCCTCTCTCTTTCTTTCTCTCTTTCTTTCTTTCTTTCTTTCTATATCTGTCTGTCTGTCTGTCTCTCTCTCTCTCTCTCTGCCTTCCTTCCTTCCTTCTCTTTCTTTCTTTATCTATCTATCTATCTATCTATCTATCTATCTATCTATCTATCTATCTATCTATCTATCATGTATCATCTATATATTCTTTTTTAAAAAATAAATAAGGGGGTGAACATGTCTAATAGTCCGACTTCCTCCTATTTTCCTCACAATAACTAGCGTTATTGTGGGAGGTGGGCTGGGTTGAGAGAGAGTGACTGGCCCAAAGTCACCCAACTGGCCTTCGAGCCTAAGGCAGGACTAGAACTCATAGATTCCTGCTGATTGGCTGAAAGTCACCTAGCTAGCTTTAATGCCTAAGGCATGACTGGAACTCACAATCTCCTGGTGGTTGGTCCAAAGTCAGAGCTCATGGCTAAGGTGGAACTAGAGCTCACTGTCTCCTGGTGATTTGCCCAAAGTCAGCTAACTACTTTTTTGGTTAAGGTGGGACTAGAACTCACCATCTCCTGATGATTGGTCCATCTAGTCATCTAGCCAGCTCTCATGGTTAAAGCCTGAATATTATTTCAATTATTTCCTTTTAATTTTGCTTTATTTCATATTTTACCATTACCAGTGTTTTCCATTTTTCTTCAAGTATAATTTCCATCTGAGAGCTAAGATGACTACTTCTCATTTTGATCCTTTCCCATTCCAACAGTTTCCATTTTGAATTGTTAATTCTGTCTTGTTCCCTATTTGCCATTTCTTCCACAACATCTTTTGGACATAGTCTATGCATAGAAGCAAAGTTTGTTATTGACACTGTTGATGCTAACTTCTGATTCCATTTTTCAAAAGCATCCTTCAATATTTTCAACATGAGAGTAGTTGGTGGCTCAATGGTTAGAATGCAGTACTGCAGGCTACTTCTGCCGACTACTGGCTGCCTGCAGTTTGGCAGTTCGAGTCTCACTGGCTCAGGGTTGACTCAGCCTTCCATCCTTCCGAGGTCAGTAAAATGAGGACCCCCAGATTGTTGGGGACAATATGCTGACTCTGTAAATTGCTTAGAGAGGGCTGGAAAGCACTGTGAAGCCGTATATAAGTCTAAGTGCTATTGCTATTTTGCATTGTTTGATATGTTCCAATTAATTCGTTAATCATGCTTATGTATTGTTCTCCTTTTACTAAAATCTTTAGTTCCCTCTAGTATCCAATTTTTAAAATTGCTTATTTATATTTTGTCTTCCAAAATCTAAACAAATCATTTGCCATAGGAAGGATTCTTTATAATTATTTTCAAAATCTTATTCCAAATTCATCAGGCTATTCAATCTGTACCTAAAATCAAAATCTTGACTTTTTGCTGTTTACTTTTTAAAACTTTTTAAAATTCTTAAATTTAAGATACAAATTTTCTTCCATGAAGGATTGAAGGAATATGCACCCAATATTTTCTGACTTGTCAGTCTGAAAATCTCCAACAACTTAAAAGTAGTTAACAAGCAACTTTTAAATACTATTAGAAAAGGAAGTTTGCAAATTTAAGGGTTTTTTAAAAAGTGCCAACCACAATGCTATTCCTGTCATTTCCCAGTGCTCAAAACCCACTGGAGACCAGTGGGTTTGTGGTTTCCTCAGAGGAACCAACTTTTTGGAGTACATTTGAGTGTTCTGCCATCCTCTCCTTGTCCAGAGAGATTCCAAAGAACCACCATACTTACTAGCAATTCATTCTTTGTCTCTGTCATTGACTCTACTTTTTGAAAAACTATTTTCAAGCCCTGCACCCCCATTTCCCCCTCCAGATTTCTCTATAAGGGTCTCAACCAGGAGAGGGAACCTGAAATGGTCTTCCCCAACCGGTCTGTGACTGCTCCCTTTCTCTCGCAGAATCCCTTGAAAAGTCTCCAAAGAGATTAATGTATTTATTTATTTACTTAGTTTTATTTATTTATTTAGTTACCGTTGGAGAAGGCTCTTTTTTCTCGTTATGTGCACAAAGAATTAAGAGCTTATCTTTCCTTATTTGTTTTCTATATGTATACAATAGAAGATCACAAGATAAATGATCTACACATTTGTCTACAAGCATCAAATGTTTTGGCTACTCTCCAATATTCCTCCTGCTAATTTAGCCTAAGGTTTCCTGGCAAGTGTCACAATCTGGTTACCATCCACATTCATCCCCGTAGTTTTGCATTGCTCTGTATAGAGAAGCTACTGGGGGACTTGGTTTAAGGAGAAGTGTGGCTTATCTTGAAGAGGATTGGCTTGAAATCTGTGCTTAGATTTGAAGAATAGATTGTTCTATTTGTTCGTTAAGAAGTCCTGCTGAGTTAGGTTGGATTTCTCAGTGGAACAGAAGCAGTGGTCAAAATTACCTAACATTTGGTAGAGGCAATATGAAGAGGGTCACTCCCCTTCCAAATGCATGTTCTCTCACACAGAGAGAGAGAGAGACACATGTATATACTCACACACACATGAAAGGACATTCAATCATGCTGAAAACTGCCAGGGAGAGGAAAAATTGGCAACTGGTAACTTGAAACCGAACAAGCAGCTGAAGGTGAATTACATTTTCCTGTAACAACAAACACAGCAGATGACAAAAGAGGGGATGTTCTTTGACGTCAAACCCCCCACCCATCTTAAATAGGGTAGATGAACTGAAGTTTATGTCTATGGAGATTCTCAGTCATCCAGATCATGGTTGTTCCACAGGTGATTTTTTTGAAGAGGCAACTGGGCTTTCTTTGTTTTTCTTTGAAGAGGTTTCGCTTCTCATCCAAGAAGCTTCTTTGGTTCTTGCAGAATGCAGAACTTGCAGAACTGAAGAAGCTGCTTGGATGAGAAGTGACACGTCTACAAGGAAAAAATAAAGAAAGTCCAGTTGCCTATTCAAAAAGCACCTTTGGTTTGAACAGAGGTTTTTCATGACTAAAATGTTGACCTTGTGCCACTTTCTCCCCTACGTTTTGGGTTTGTCTGCCTTCACAGATTGCGGCCAAGACATGAACTTTTTAGATGACCTTTTAAATGCTTATGGATTTCTTTGCTGCAGATTTTTTTGCTTCACTTCCCCCTTTTTTTTCAAGTAACTGCTTTGCGAGCTGTCTTGAGTACATTTCTCTTTAATTATCTGCACCACCAAATCTATTGTGGGTATGTCTATGAGCTGCACAGCATTATCACTCAATGATGTGACATGAAGAAATGTTTTGAAGACTTGTACTAAAGATTTTTTTCACACTTTGATTTTCGGTATTTTGTCTGCTTAAATTCTCTGAGCTCCAAAATTTGTAACTGCAAAGGAAGTTCCTGAAACTCACCTATTACTGAAGATGGATGGATGGATGGAAAGGAGGGAGGGAGAAGAAGAAAGGAAGGAAGGAAGGAAGGGGAAAGGAGGGAAGAAGGAAGGAAGGAAGGGAGACAAGAGTGTATGTGTGTGTGTTTCTACAACCCTTCCTGATTCTCAAAGTGCTTTAAAATATTCCCTTTGAAGCTGACTAGTTTGCAGGATAATAATTTGCCAAAGGCTGCTTGCTGAGAAATGGATTCAGGAATTTAGATATTTGACTCTAAGCCTGACACCTATATTTGAAAAAGACTGAAGGCAGAAGGAGAAAAGAAAGGCGAGGAATAAGTTGGATGGACAAGATAAGAGGCTGCATACATTTTGAAAAAAATCCAGCACTTCACCATGCAGTCATCCAGAACAAAACTCAACTCCTTGGCACCTATAAAAGCAAGCTCACCCTTCTCTAGTTTATTTCAAAAGCATTTTGTAACTTAAAACCCATTTACACTCATTCCATTCCATTCTATTCTATTCCAGTCCAGTCCATTCCATTCCATTCCATTCCATTCCATTCCATTCCATTCCATTCTATTCTATTCTATTCTATTCTATTCTATTCCATTCCATTCCATTCCATTCCATTCTATTCCAGTACAGTACATTATATTCCTTTCTTATTCTATTCTATTCTATTCTATTCTATTCTATTCTATTCTATTCTATTCTATTCTATTCTATTCTATTCCATTCCATTCCATTCCATTCCATTCCATTCTATTTATTCTGCCCAATTCCCACTGCTTGCTCTACAGTTGTTCCATTCATCCTTATCTCTCTGTCTTCCTCAAGGAAGTAAAAGAATTTGTTGAAAACCAAGCAGAAATAAACATATTTCTTGAAGGAGAATGAAGGAAACTTGAGCAGAATTAGCTTGAGATGCTTTGGGAGTGTGTGTTTGTGTGTGGGGGGGGTGGGGGGTGGGTGGATAACAGGATAGGGAATTTAACCCAGAGCTTCCCTCAGGTGTAATTCCTCCTCCTTGACTATATCATTCAAATAGAAATGAATAAAAATAAGGGTCTTGTATGTCATTCATCTCACGTACCTCTCCTTTCTCTTTCTCCTTTTTTTGGAGTTCCACCAGATAGCTGCCAGCTCAGAAGCTAGGAGTTAAATTTCAGCCAGCAAGCAAGGCAGGAGGTGAGCTCCCTGCTCTGCCAGTGAGCAGACTGCAGCCCCTTTTATTCCCTACCACCACACACACACAAACACACACACTCACACATGTAGTTTATGGTGTCACTCCTCCAGAAACGTCAGACCGGCATTTAGCAGAGGAGATGTGAGCTGGATGCAAAGATGCTTCTTCACCCCAAGACCTCCTGAAGACAGGACGTAAATACACCTGCCAGCTCTCGGTCTGTCTGAGATCCTCCTCCTCCTCCCCTACCCCCTGCCCTTTGGCTCTCCAACAACTCAAATCCTATTCCCTTCCCCCCCTGGGGAAAAAAAAGAAAAAAAAGCAAGAGCAAACAAAAGCAGGGGACACACCACTACCATGGAAAAAAAATTGTGAGCCGTTTCTCACAATTGCTTCTTGAACTTTTGCGGAAGTTTTATTGCCTGGGGGTTTTTTTGTGCGTGGTTTTTTTTTTTTTTTTTTTTGTTTGTTTGTTTTGTTTTTTGGGGGGGACACCTTGGTTTTGAAAGCCTGCTGGTGGACGGCTGCTGCTGGTGATGTTTGCTTCAATCTGGTACGCCAAGAAGCTGGGACGCCGGTTTGTCCACAATGTCAGGAAAGCAAAGGCAGAGAAGGTATGTGTGTGTGTGTGTTGGGGGGTGGGTGAGCTTGGGAGGTGGGGAGGAGAGGAGTGAGAGAAGAGATGCTTTCCTTTCCTATTTCTTGCAGTGGTTCTGGTTAAACTGGAGTGAACTCACCTCTTTTTTAGTGTGGTGGCGGGTCCCTTTTCCCTGTTCTTTCTTGGAAAAAAAGAAAAAAAAAGAGCCTTTGTGTTTGGGGAAAGAAATGGCTGGGAACCTCTCATTGGTCTGAGCTTGTCAACTTGTTGCAGTGGCTGTGCTACCAGGACGGCTTAAACACATCTGGTACTTTTTCAAAGAAGGCATGTTTGCGAGTTTGATGATGAATGAACAAGGTTTCCGTAGATGCACCAATCCCAAACGCCTCAATGCAGTAAGTCCGTGAAAGCCATGTGTGAAGGAGAGTTTCCAGCTATTATTTGTTGCCCTCAACATCATGCTGGCTGGCTGGTGTGTGTGTGTGTGTGTGTGTGTGTGTGTGTGTGTGTGTGTGTGCAGTTCAGTAAACCCTTTTATTTATTTATTTGTTTATTATTTTAAAGGACCGTTAAGTAGCCCGCTGCCCAGGAACTTAAGCATGAATCGCTCTCATCTAACCATTGGGTCATATTTGATTTTTTTTTTTTTTTTTTGCAATGCAGCAGCATCCTTTCTTCTTCCCCCGAATGAGCTTCATCCCGAAATGAGCCATTTTAAGCAGTCAGGCACAACAGAAGGGGTTTTGCTGGGAGCCTCTGCGTGATAAGAACCATGTTGCCGCGCTTTTAGAATTGGTCTCCAGAGCCCAGGGGGATAAGAAAAGGAAGGAGGAGTGAGGGGAAATATATATATCTCACTATCAGCATAGGAAAGATGTCCATGTGCTTTGCCACTTCTCGTGTTTCTGCCAACTTAGGTTGCTTTTCAGGAGTCTGTGTGTGGGGTAAAAATCGTGGTTTTCAAAAACTCCCAAGTGTTGGCTTAGGGGTCTGATGGGAAAGGATGGAAATGTGGAGCTATGCAAGGTCCCTGTTATTGCTGGAGTCCATCCACTGCAAGGGATTTGCTGTGTTTGTTAGAAGGAAAGAAGTAGTAGGGTGGAATACTTGATGTTCTCTGAACCTGACGGTTTTCTTGTAGACGTCTCCTTACCCAACTAGGTAGCCGCATCAGTGCTAGAAGGGAGTAGGGTTTGTTGTCAAGGACGACACAGTTCAAACCAGAGCTACCCATATTCTCTTCTGAAAGTAATTATCTTACCAATGCTGCTTTAGTTCGTTGGTCTCCTTTTGGGTTGGGTAATGGATCTGATCTACAGTTATTTATATATATTTATATAGGGATGCAGTGGCTCAGTGTCTAAGACGCTGAGCTTGTCAATCAGACAGGTTGGAGCGGTTCGGTGGTTCGAATCCCTAGCACCACGTAACAGAGTGAGCTCCCATTACTTGTCCCAGCTTCTGCCAACCTAGCAGTTCGAAAGCATGTGAAAATGCAAGTAGAAAAATAGGGACCACTTTGGTGGGAAGGTAACAATGTTCCATGTGCCTTTGGTGTTTTAGTCATGCCGGCCACATGACCACGGAGACGTCTTCGGACAGCACTGGCTCTTCGGCTTTGTAATGGAGATGAGCACCACCCCCGAGCGCCTGAAACGACTGGCACGGATATGCAAGGGGAAACTTTACCTTTTACAGTTATTTAGGCCTTCCCTGGCCTTTTAGAAGGCCAACTGAGCATTCTGTAAATCAGCCACCGAAGCTGCTCACCCGTATATGGAAAAGGGTTGGGATCTGAGTTTCTGCTAGAGAAAACTGCAAGCCGAAGACAGACACCCCTCGAACCACAAGTGAGCCGAGAAATTTCTGTTGCTAAGTGAGACAGGGGTTTAAGAGAATTTTGCCCCGTTTTTCAACTTTTCTTGCCATGGTTTGTTGAGGGAATCCCTGCAGCTGTGAAGTGAACATGGTTGTTATGTGAACCTGGCTCCCCAATTGACTTTGCCCGTCAGAAAGTTGCAAAACGTGATCCCATGACCCCGGGACATTGCAAACCGTCATAAATACGAATCAGTTGCCAAGCGTCTAATTTTGATCATGTGACCAGGGGGATGATGCAACAGTCACAAGTGTGTGAAAAATGGTCCTAAGTCATGTAACTTCTAATGGTCACTAAATGAAGTATTGTAAGTTGAGGACTATATCTGTATTTAGTCCAGGGCTTCAGCTATTTTTCACTGTCTTCTCTATTTTCATCTCTCTGTCTTCTCCTTCTTCTCCTTCTCCTTCTCCCTCTTCCTCTTCTCCCTCTTCCTCTTCTTCCTCTTCCTCTTCCTCCCCCCCTCTTCCTCCTCTTAATCTTTCTCCCTTCTCCTCACTGTCCCTCTTTCCCTCCCTCTTTCCCTCTCCCTGCCCCTGGAGTTAGTATGCTTAGTGATCATATCCTCTTTCCAGGACTTCAGGGTAGCTTCCTAACACCATCAGGTGCAGCATCAAATCAATACACACTAACTTTTGTTTATTTATGTGTTCAGAGAAGTTCTTAGCAATCTCAGTGCTCTGCTCTGTCAATGGCAAGCAAGCCCCTTTAAAACTCTGATGGCAACCCAAGATCACCATATCCAGCATCTTGTTCCGATCAGAACAAGAGATACCTTTGTGCTTGCTAGAAATACGAGCCACTCTGTGATAGGCATCAACCAGTCTTTACCATCCCTGATCTTAGAAATGTGATTTAGGAATCTCAAAAGCTGATTTATATGAAGTCAGATCATTTCTGCATCACCCCTAGTATTGTAGACCCTGGCCGGCAGCTGCTCATTGGATCTTGATGATGCCAGTAATTGAAGGTAACAGAATGACAGAGTTGGAAGGGACCCTGGAGGTCTTCTAGTCCAACCCCCTGTTCAGGTAGGAGACCCTATGCCATTTCAGACAAATACTTGTCCAATCTCTTCTTCCAAAGTCTAGCTGTCAGGATTGGCAATTGTCCCAATTAAATCATGAGCGTAGAGCCAAGCTTCAAAAGAATGCAGAAGATTTATTAGGAGCAACATGTCATTCTATTGGTCATCTGGGGTTCAACTTGAAATAAAGCCCCTTTCCTTGATGAGGGGTTCAATCTCTCCTTTTTTAAAAACTTCGAACAAGCAGACAACCCAACATCTTGCAGCAATACAATCTCTAAAGAGACTTTTGCATTGTATAAAGTCCCTTGGGCCCAGCCAATTGGGGAACCATTTCATTAAATGACCCCAAAGTTGTATTGCAAAAAGAAATACAAATACATATTCTCAGTAAAGGAAAGAAATCTCTTCTTTCTTTCCCTCCATCGGCTTTGTATTTTTATCCATTTTTAAAAAATACGTTCTGCAGAGCCATGCCCATGGATATTCTTCTATTTGAATATAATGATTCATTGTGTAAAAAATGCTGCCCACCCTTGGCATGGAACTGAGTATATATATTTTTTCACCTTACCACACCCACGTGCAAACATTATACAAGGCTCTTTCTAAAGAGAGTCCCCATTGCAATCTGGTTTTCATTTGCTGCTTTCTCTTTCTTTTCATCTCTCTCTCTCTCTCTCTCTCTCTCTCACACACACACACACACACAAATACACACACAAACACGCACACACCACCAAACCTGCCCCCAAATACGGAACATCATCATTGCCACATGAACTATGCGAGAGCTCACGGATTTATAGTTAGCAAATCCATGGAAAATGAGGTTCTTTTTTACTCCCCTCAGCCCATTTTGGGGGAAAAATGTCCTTGGCTTCTGTGTTTTTTATGTCCTATAAAGAGATTGGAGGACAAAAAGAGTTGGCTTTTGAAATTCAGATCATGTCTGGAACAAAACACGCAACACGAAGGTAATATATACAAAAAATATGGCCAGCAAAGGGTTTTATGTCAGTTTAAAACTCCGGGGGGTGGGGGGCTTATATACCAGCATAAGATCTTGCCAGGCCATTCCGAGTCTTCTGGCTTTTTTACATCATTCTTAGTTTTTCAGTTGATTGAAAAAGCAGAAGCTTTTGCAATCTATCCTTGAAGATATCCCACACAACAGGGTGGAGTGGGGAAATGCAAAAAAATAAAATAAAATCCATGATCTCAAAATAATGCTAAGGCGTCTTGACAGTTCCAGAAAAGTGCTAACTTTTAGATTAAAAACTTTTACTAATTTGTATGACCAGATAGAAGAGAAATTCTCTTTCACTGGATTTGAATCTCAGAATGTTGGGATCTGTTTGGTGGGACTGTTATTCGGGGTGTGTGCCCACTTTGAACAAGCAATGTGAGTTGCCTGTACTTTTTGTAGCGGGAAAAAAAAGAAATCTTTATAGCTGTTGGGAAAGGGATGAGATGGATGTGTGATCTATCAGATGCAGATCAAGGTAGTTTTAATGTATGGCAATTAGTGTACATTCAAAGTGACAATAAAGTTATTCTATTCTATTCTATTCTATTCTATTCTATTCTATTCTATTCTATTCTATTCTAT
>BLBF01000006.1:7630922-7666898 GCA_015471245.1 Laticauda colubrina | reverse complement strand
TTCTGTTCTGTTCTGTTCTGTTCTGTTCTGTTCTGTTCTGTTCTGTTCTGTTCTGCTCTGCCCTGCCCTACTCTACTCTACTCTACTCTACTCTACTCTTTCTTGTCTGTCCATTGGGCTTCATGGATCATATGAGACAAGTATTCCCAGTTTTCTGTGATAAAGGTTAGAAGATAATTCAAAAATTAGAATAAAAGATAATACAAATTATAAATAAATAAATAAACAAATAAGATAATGAGAAGATAGCTAAAAGACCTCTACATTTAGGAAGTCTGAATTCAGAACTCTAAAAACACAAGATCATAGAGTTGGCAGGATCCATTTATGTAAATCATCCTCCAAACCACTGCTCAGTCAGGAATCTAACTTAAGGAATCCCAGACAAATAATCAATTTCTTAAGTGTGTGTAGCCACAAGTTGAGAAGACCAAATTAAAAATATGTCCCATAGAAGAAGACCAAAACTCATTCTCTCTTGTTCTCTCTCTCTCAGGGCATGAAATAAGCCAGGGGTTGCCAACCTTTTGGACCTCAGAGACCATCAAACTCATAATTTTAAATTCCACGGACCAGAGACCCTGAGAAAATCTCAAAAAAAGTCTGCAGGAAAATTCCCCATCCCGTTCTCCTACTGACCAATCAGTCTTTATTTGGGATTGCAGGATATTGTCTCCAACTCCATTCTCAGGGGAAGAGAGAGAGAGAGAGAGTGAGAGAGAGAGAGAGAAGGAGAGAGACTGACTTTTGGCTTCATGCAAGGAAAGCAGCAGAAGCAGCAGAAGTCTTTCTTTCTCTCCCCCAAAAAGAAATGAGTTTTTATGAGACTTGTCATGCTGACACAGCCTCTTGGAGCAAGATTCCAAAGACTCATTTCTGGTGCAGTTTGGGGGAGTGAAAGAAAGAGTTTTTCTGCTTTCCTTGCATGTGGCCAAAAGCAGAAGAAGAAAGAAGTGAAAAGAAGCAGCCCGGTGCCCAGGCCAGGTGCGTGGGGCAAGTGGGGCAAGTTCCCCCCCTCCGCCCTTTCCCCCCTCCCCTCACTACCTCGTGTTGTTCGCAACGCAAGCGATGCAAGACTTGTGTTCCCACGGGCCATGTGGTGGCACAGCCTTGTGTTCCCATGCAGCCTGGATTAATTGCTTTGGGAGGGTGCTTTGAGGTGACTTTTCTCTGCGGACCACCAAAATTTTCTCGCAGACCACCAGTGATCCCCAGCCCGGTGGTTGGCGACCACTGCTTTGGAGTATAGATTGATTCCTTCTTCTTTGTAGCAGCTCCTTAGATATTGGAAGTCTGTTATCATATACAAAATCATCATATCATATTCAAAACCTTTGTCAGACCAATTCTTGAATACAGCTCATCTGCCTGGACTCCACACTGTATAACGGACATTAATACAATTGAACAAGTCCAGAGATATTTCATGAGAAGAGTACTCCACTCCTCAGCTTGCAATAGAATACCTTATGCCACCAGGCTTGAAATTTTGGGCATTGACAGCTTAGAACTATGCTTCTTATGGTCTGACCTAAGCTTAGTACACAAAATTGTCTGCTTCAACATCCTACCTGTCAATTATTATTTCAGCTTCAACTGCAATAACACACAGGAAAACAATAAATACAAACTCGAAGTAATACACTCCAAACTTGATTGCAGAAAATATGATTTCAGAAACAGAGTGGTCAGTGCCTGGAACTCACTACCTGACTCTGTTGTTATGTCCTCAAACCCCCAAAACTTTAACCTTAAACTGACTACTGTCCCTGTCCTACCGTTCCCATTTATACGTACTCATTTATATACATAATTGCCCCCAAATGATCTGAGTCCTCATTTTACCAACTTTGGAAGGATGAATGGCTGAGTCAACCTTGAGCCAGTCAGGATTGAACTGCTGGCAGTGGGCAGAGTTAGCTTGCAATATTGCTTTCTAACCACCGTGCCACCAGGGCTCCTGATGATAGATAGATAGATAGATAGATAGATAGATGGATGGATGGATGGATGGATGGATGGATGGATGGATGGATGGACGGACGGACAGACAGCAATAGCAATAGGACTTAAACCACTTCACAGTGCTTTACATCCCTCTCTAAATGGTTTATAGAGTCAGATTATTGCCCCCAACAATCTGGGTCCTCATTTTACCTACCTTGGAAGGATGGAAGGCTAAATCAACCTTCAGCCTTCCATCTTTCTGAAGTCAGTAAAATGAGGACCCAGATCATTTGAAGGCAATACGCTGACTCTGTAAGCTGCTTAGAGAGGGCTGTAATATTGCTATTATACAAAGTGGTACTAGCACTTCATATGATCTTGATTCTATCTCTCTGTTAATTGACCTAGGACTACTTTGGCTTTTTTGGTGGCTGCAGCACCCTGCTGGCTCATATTTAAGTAGTCTTCCACTAAGACTCCAAGATCCCTCTCACAGTTACTATTAGGACAGCTTGATAATATCACGCTGGCCTGGAAACATTGTCCAAGGGGAATACTATATTGAACATTGGAGATTGATAATGAAAGAGCAACTATGGAAAAGAAGGGCACCTGTGGAAAAGGGAAGAAAGCCAAATTTATAGTTATAGTACGGAGAGACAAAATTGGCTAATATACCATCATTTTGCAGTTTTTATGATCCATTATGGCTAGTGAAACTGGACATGAGTCAGCAGTTTGCACTGACATAAAAGCCAGCCATTTTAACATACATTAAAAATCTTCATCTTATCTTGTTAAGGTAGAGTCTTGTCTTGCATCTTATCACAGCTTTCAGGCCTGGATCGCCCAGTGTTTCATTCACACACTCACTGAATTGTTGCGGTTCCCAATGCTGGATAGGTTTTGAAACAGGATGCTGATAAATCACAAGGCTAATCACAAGGCAATTTCAAGGGTGGGACATTAAAGATAAGGCATGACTTTAAAAAAAACAATTTGTGTAATAAAAGGCAGCTGAAGAGCAATCATTTTATTTTGAAGGAACTTAAAGGAGGGATCTGCTGACAGGTTGAAAATACGCAGGAAGGTGGGTGCTATTTTTTCCCCTCTAAAAATTATGCAGTAATTCAGTGCACAGACATTTTTATTCAAATAGGAAATGGTAACACTTCAACATGATCCGTTAGGTTATAAGAAGGACAGATAACTGAAATTACACTGCACATCAAGAATTCTAAAACATCAAGAATAAGATCGATTAAAAGATCAACCGTAGCATTAGCATCCTTTTGATGAGTGCTTGATGAGTGTATATGGAAATGTAGCAATTGGTTGACTACCTGCTAATTTTTATCCCATGAAGATAAAATCTCAGTTCTAAAAGATAAAATTCTAGAAGAGTCCAGAAGATAGAATTCTGGAAGACTCTTGGAAATAGAATTCTAGAAGACTCAAGAAGATTGCATTCTAGATGACCCTGGAAAAATAATGTTCTAGGTGGCCCTGGAAGATAGAATTCTAGGACTCTTGAAGTTAGAACTCTAGAAGGCCTTGAAGATGGAATTCTAGAAGACCTTGTAAGATAGCATTCTAGAAAACCCTAAAAGATAGAATTCTAGATGCCATTTGAAGATAGAATTCTGGAAGACCTTGGAAGACAGAAGTCTAGATGATCATGAAAGATAGAATTTTGGAAGACTTGAAGGTAGAATTATAGAAGACGACATTCTAAAAGAAGATAGAATTCCAGAAAACTCTTGAAGTTAGAATTCTAGTTGACCATGGAAGATAGAATTCTAGATGACTTTTGAAGATAGAATTCCAGAAGATGGCATTCTAAAAGAAGATAGAATTTTAGAAGGCTCTCGAAGATGGGATTCAAAAATTTTATTCTAGAAGGTAGCATCTAGAATAAATGACTCACGTACAGCTGCACATATGCCTAACTAATAGCATTCTGCGGATTAAACCTTTGCAGAACTCAAGACCGCTATAACAAAAGGGGTTGGTTATTTGAATACAACCCATAGCAACCCATAGCTTCATATAGGAAAGAAACGTGTTGTCTGAGGAAACATAGCTGCTTAAAATGTTCCATTATTTTCCTGTAGAGATCTTGTCCATCAATAGCCATTCATTTTCTCTCTGAATGATAATCTTTACCACTCAGGGTTTTCATGTGCTTTTGCTGGAAGTGTGCATTTAATGATGAGGAGAAGAAATTCAGCAGGAGGAGATGATACTCTATGCAATGAATGGGAATGTAATTTTGATTATTTGGGATCCGTTCAAATGGAAGTGTGGTAAAGCAGGTATGCTTGAATATGTATACATCCTTAGCAGCTCTGACTCTGATACAACAATAACTAGCCTCATATAGCTCTTGAGACCTATATTCTTACAAGCATTTATTTTACGAGGTCAATATTAACCAAACAGTATATTCTTAAGAGATCTAGAGGCCAGGATAAATAACAACCAATCAATCAAACTTGTTAAGTTAGGTTTTCTTTTTTTTTCTTCTTCATAACGTTTGAACAATGTGAGGAACCCATGTAATGGCAGACACAGAAGAGAGGTAGCTTGTGTTATTACTGTGTTAAAACAGCCATCATCTCTGCATCATTATCTATTATTTCAAGACATAAGCTTCTCATGGACCATATGGACATACAGAGAATTTACAAGGGGATGAGAATAATACAGAAAGCAGAAGCCCTTGGCCGATTTTGAGAAGATAACCAACGGGGGACCAGAGACAAAAACATATGAAGAATAGTTGCAGGAACTGGATATGTCCACTTTAATAAAAAGAAAGACTAAGGGTGATATGATAGTAGCCTTCCAATATCTCAGGGGTTGCCACAAAGAAGAGAGGGTCAACCTATTTGCCAAAGAACCTGAAGGAAGAACAAGAAGCAATGGATAGAAATTAATCAAGGAGAGAAGCAATGTAGAACTAAGGAGGAATTTCCTGACAGTAAGAACAATTAATCAATGGAAAAACTTGCCTCCAGAAGTTGTGAATGCTCCAACACTGGAAGTTTTTAAGAAGAGATTGGATAACCATTTATCTGGAATGGAATAGGCTGCTCGTTGAGCAAGGAGATGGACTAGAAGACCTCCAAGGTCCATTCCAACTCTTCTGTTAACACCAATTCCATTTTCTGTTGCTCAGCCCACCAGAAAAAACTACAGAGGACCTGATGGGGGTACTTGGCCAACAATCTGCCAGCAATCCGCCAATGCTGGCTTGGAAATTAAGCCTGAAATCATTTGCCTGAAGTCAAACAACACACGCAATACGGGAATATTTCCCTATTTCTGTGCGGCTTCTGATGATGTGCCACAGTCTACTTAAGGTGTATGTGTGAATGTGTGTGTGATGTGTGCACAATGTACATATGGATCTTCTACTCACTTTTTGGTCCCTGCAGTTTTCTTGGCAAAATTTCAGAAATGATTTGCTATTGCCAGACAGAGTGGCAGGCCCAAGGTCACCCAGGATTAGAACACATACATATGTACATACATACATACATACATACATACATACATACATACATACATAAATACATACATTACATACCTTGAATAGAGCTATGATCACCAGTCTGCTTACACCTGCAAGCAAATATCTATTTGGAAGGCTGTTCCAGCAATTTCATCTCTCTCTCCCTTTCTCCTTCTCCCTCCCTCCATCCTTCCCTCCACACATGTGTGTGTATGTGTTGAGAGAGACAGAGTAATACACAAACACATAGGCACAGCATCCATGGAGAGACAGAGAGAAATTCCATGTATATTCCCCTTCCTCTTACATATAATTAATTTGTGATATAAGTATCCATTATGTTAACTCTATTTGGACCTTGCTTTCACAAGACATTGGTAATGCCACTGTTCATCCACTTTTATATGACGCAAAGAAAGGAAGGAGGAAGAGAAGAGCATGTAAATAATTAAGAAGAATATATGGAAACTTCCATTCCTAGTCTTACCTGGAGATGCCTGGAACTTAACATGGGGTGTTTTGTATGCATAGCAGATACTCCAAGCTGAGTTGCAAGTCTTGTGGACTTATTCCCTGGGCTGCATCATGCAGTAACAACAACAGGGAGACCATTTAGCCATTAGAAGCTTTTTTTCTTCCTTGTAATTATGGGGCACCACCATAGCAAGGATATGCCTATTTTCTAGAATTCAGAAAGCCACAATGAATGTGATGTTTACATGTAGAGATGCAACAGACTTTGTGCAGTCTACAACTAAAGGTACCCAGTCAGATGGTTGGTTTCCTATCATGCAATCTGTTAAAGTAGAGGGATCTGAAATTTTAATTCAACTTGCTTCGTGGAGCAGGTGGTTCAAAATGACCTCTTCCAGCTCTAAGTTTCTCACCTAACAGTGTTCCGATATTTGAGGAGTTTCCACAAAGAAGAAGGGATCAAGCTATTTTCCAAAGCCGCTGAAGGCAGGACAAGAAGCTGGATGGAAACTAATCAAGGAGAGAAGCAACCTAGAACTAAGGAGAAATTTCCTGACAGTCAGAACAATTAATCATTGGAACAACTTGCCTTCAGAAGTTGTGGATGCTTCATTGCTGGAGGTTTTCAAGAAGAGATTGGACAACCATTTGTTTGAAATGGTATAGGGTCTCCTGCTTGAGCAGCAGATTGGACTAGAAGATCTCCAAAGTCTCTTGTAACTCTGTGATTTTTTTAAAAAATGGTTTAGAATTTAAAAAAAAAAATGTTGATAGGCTGTAGATCAAGGGTGTCAGCCAGGGGTGGGATTCAATTTTTTTAACAACTGGTTCTGTGGGCATGTCTTAGTTGGTGGGCGTGTGACTTGGTGGTCATTTGACTGGATGGACGTGGCTTGGTCATGTTATTGGCTGGGCGTGCCCAGCTCAACATCACTCACATCGAGGCATGCATCTCCTCGCCTGGCCTCTCATGACTGTGGGGATGCTGCAACAGTCGTAAGTATGAAAAAAAATCATAAGTCACTTTTTTCAGTGCCATCGTAACATCGTCACTCCACACAAGCAAAGTACCAGCAAAGGAGGGGAAAAAACTCCACAGACATTCCAGAGACAGGAAGTCTAGTCCTGCCAAAGAATATAATAAGGATTAACAGAGAGGCAGTTTCTGTAAGCAACACCAGAATGTTTCCTTTCTGCTTTCCTTACAGGATTAGGCCAGTAATTTCTTCTAACAACCGGTTCTCTGAGCTGCTTAGAATGTTAAGAGCCGGTTCTAGCGAATAGGTGCGAACAGGTAGAATCCCACCTGTGATGTTGTCACAGCAGCATCACGTGATGTATTGGGACTTTTTCCCCCGTTCACTAAATCAGGTGTGGGTGTGGCCAGCACATGACACATCTAGCCCATGGGCCGGGAGCTTGATAGCCCTGCTATAGCTGAAGTGAATTCAATTCTTGTGGTAAGTCATCGCTCGTCAAAAACATGACATATTAAATAAGCTATGAAAGCAGGATGTTGGGTTGTTTACTAGCCGAACAATCAAGCAGTAAACAATGCCCAAATTAAGAAAGTAGCAATTTGTCAGAGTATATTCATGAACTGGAATAGAGCTTGATAACAAGGTCAGCCAATGAATAGGCAATGCAACTAAGTCAGCCAATGAGGACTGTTTTCGAAACTGAAACTAGAATTAGCCTAGGCCGGAAACTGAAACCAGAAGTAGCCTAGATGTGGCTCTATATTAAGCTCTGCAGCTATGTTGAGCTCTGAGTCTGTCTGTTGAAAATGAAACTGCATCTCTCCTCTGCTATGTATAATGCTGGCCTGCTGAACAAAAGTGAAACTGATTTCTGTTTCTGAGCTCCTGAGTTGCTGTTCTGCTCTGAACCTGTAACATGTCTGCTTCATGTTTGATCCATGTTGGAGAAATCTACAACTGGTATTGTAAAATTTACTTATTGTGCTTATAAAGGCCTCAAATGAAGCATCAGCCATCTGTGCTTATGTTTCTGGTGCTGAATTAATGCTGCAAAACTCTGAATACAATTCAGTCAATAACAGCCTAATCAAAGAACACTCCCACCAACACTGACAAGGCAACCTATTTGTATATAAACAGAGAACAAACCACACTCCCTTGTAGACTGATGATGTTACCTAGTTGGGTAATGGACAGAGGTGAGCTGCTGGGGGTTTGCAGGGGTTTGGGACAGTGGTGGGACTCAATTTTTTTTACCACCGGTTCTGTGGGTGTGGCTTGGTGGGCTTGGAAGGGGAAGGATAGTGTAAAATCTCCAGTCAGAGGTGGTACTCAACATTTCTGCTACCGGTTCTCCAGAACTGGTCAGAACCTGCTGAATACCACCTCTGGTTCGGGAGATCCTCTAACTAAGATTCTGTGCAGTTTGGAGAACCCCCAAATCCCACTCCTGCCTGGCCTGGTCCACCGTGCCCCACCCCTCCCAGGAGTCCCCATATGGCCCATTTTGGATGCAGATAAATGCAGGGTACATGTGGAAGCTTGGGGAGGGTGAAAAACGGGCCTCCCGGAAGTTCAAGAAGGCTGGAAATGGGCCCGTTTCTGGCTTCCAGAGAGCCTCCGGAGCCCAGGGAGGCCATTTTGCCTCCCCCCCCAGCTCCAAGAAAGCCTCCGGAGCTTGGGGAGGACAAAAGCGCCCCCCCCATCACGATGCAGGAGGCCAACTAGGCCACGCCCACCATAGCCATGCCCACCCAGCAACTGGACAATATTTTTGAAGCTCACACCTGGTAATGGAATGACAGCAAGAAAATGACCAAGCTCAGATACTACCCAAAGTGCATTAGAAGGGAGGACTTTAAAAAGTATATATTTTTCTGATGATCTGGGGGAATGGTGGAATAATGGAGGACCTGTTGGCAAACTTTATACATCTGAGATGTAGCTGTTAAAGCAGCAAGACAAGACTTTCAGAATAATAAGGTGTTTTTCATTATACAATAGGGAGGTTCCATTGCTGGTCATTATTTTTCCCCTTTCAGGAGTTAATCTTCCTTCGGAAGTTACATAAACCATCACTTCAGGCTCCTGCTTTTTACGATGAATAATGAAAGCATCCTCATCATATAGATCTTGCTGAGGTCATCTTGTCAGTTTTGATTGCTAAATTCCAGGCTGACTTCGGTGTCATAATCCATAGCCAACAGCAGAGTCCCAAGCAGCTACTCAGCTCTCCTTCTGCATCTTGACGGTTTCTAAATTAGGCTTTCATGGACCTAGGCATTTTTATTGGGCTACAGTCAAAATTAATTTTCACCAAAGATTTGGCTTTTTTTTTTTTTTTAGAGTTTACTGGGTTTTGAGATCCAGTGATGAAGATCCTACCGGAGTTCTCCAGCTAGGAGAAACCTGTTGCTAGGAAGTCCTATGTTTTTGCCTGGGGTTAAGTTCTTTTATTGAAAAACAAGCCATGAGTTTTCCTAGGATTATCCTCAATAAGCAGTTCCTGATTCTTTTACCTTGTCGTATCAGAGGAATCAGCAAAGTCACTTCCCTGTGAGGTCCTTGGTGTTCTCTGAGCTTGATGGTTTTCTTGAGATGTTTCATTACCCATCTCGGTAACAGCATCAGAAATGCCGGTGTGATAATGTTACCTAGTTGGGTAATGTAATGTCTGCAAGCAAACAACTAGGTTCAGAGAGCACCCAAAACTCCACAGTTCTCCTCCGCCTCCTCCTTCTCCTTCACCCTCCTTCTCTTCCTTTCCACTCACCCTACTATCCCAAATCTAACACTGATGATGTTCCCTAGTTAATGGGTAATGGGTAAAATGGTAATGGGTAATGAAATGTTTCCAAGAAAATAACAAGATTTTGAGAGTATTAAAGACCCCACAGTCGTCCTCCTTCTCCACCTCTTCCTCCTCCACTCCCTCCAAGCACTGATGATATTACTTAGTTGGGTAATGAAATGTCTTCAAGAAAGCAACCAAACTCAGAAAGCACCAAAGACTACAGTCCTCCTCCTCCTCCTCCTCCTCCTCCTCCTCCTCCTCCTCCTCCTCTTCCTCCAATACTCCAGACACCCCACTCCATTGTAGCACTGTTGATGTTCCCTAGTTTGGAAATGAAATGTCTGCAAAAAAACCCCACTAAGCTCACAGTTCAACCCTGACTACAACTATTCTCTTCTATGAATAACTTTTCCCTATTTGCCTCTATGGCAAGATCTTGAATCCCCAAGAAATCAAATGAAGATTTTTCCTCATGACCTGGCCAGGCACGAGTGGCATGAAAACTCATTGGAAGAGCAAACTTAGCAGACCAGATGTACCCATGGGTAGCACGATGCCTTCCCTTATCAAAGCTCATGTTATGTTCTCCTCAGCAACTTAATTAAAAAAAAAAATGCTCACAGTTTAAACAAAGCAAAATAGCAAGAAAAAAAAGAACATGACATTTGGAAAACATCTTCCGCCCCAGTGGATACAATGATTGCAAGTTTGGGAGTTCTTGCTGTGAATGGAATGGAGTTGGTTTGGATCTCTTATTAGTGCATAGTCAGTTTTATTACCACTGAGCAGGGGATCCTGTGTGTTTTCTCTTAAAAAAAAAAAAAAAAGCAGCACCCCAAGATGTTGCTTGATGTTTTATTTTTCTGAAACCTTTCGATATTTATTTAGAAGGTTTATATGGCTGCCCAACTCACAGAGACTCCAGCCAGCTTACAAAAATAAAACTTCAAATATAAAACTCATCCTTCTGGAGACAAAAATCAGACCAAGCACTTGATGGACTCCATTTCATTCTGGAGTTCCTGTTGGCTAAAATCATAGTTTGGGGGTCTTTTGAAAGAGTGTCAAAGTGTGGGGGACAATTTTATTTCTGTAGGGATGATGGTCTACAGGAAGGGACACCCCTGCAGTTAAGACCCTTCTTAATATCTCACTAGATCATCCTCTTTTAAATAATCCCATAATCCCTTGCAGGGTGGAGTCTGGGCAAGCAGACTATTTTAATGGCCGGATGCCCTTCCTATCACCAATGTGGAGTTTTGTTCAGCAGATATATTCTCAGTATGCCCAGACAGAGAAATATCTGCCTTTACCTAGGATCGAACTCTCAACTTCCTGATTGTGAGGTGAGAGCTCCACCTCTAGGCCACCGTACCACTCCTCTTAGCCTCACTAGATGGACCTCCTTAAAAGAGGGGACCTGTAACATCCCCTTCCTTCCCACTCTGGTGGATTGGGTAAATGTATCAGACAGTCCTTCCAATAACCTGAACCCAAGCCATGTAGGGTTTTAAAGGTGACAACAAGAATCTTGACTTGAACCCAGAAGCAAGTTGACAACCAATGCAGCTCCTTCAAGGAGAGGGAAATGCTCAGCCATCAAACAAACTTTACATTCTCTGAATTATCTTTCGGGAACATGGTGCCATCTAGGTGATAATGAACCATGCCTTCCAGCATCCCATACCATGTCACTTGCATGGGGCTGCTGGGCATTTTAATTTGACAGCATCTGGGGAGAGGCCAAACCTTCACTTCCCTTTTCTAAATTCTCTGCCTGGCTGTGTTTGAGTATCAAGATTCCACTTTGCATTTATGCTCTCCTTCGGCTGCATCTGCAGTACTACTTAGGAATGCATTTAATTAAGAAATTGCTCTGTGTTTTTATGGATTATGGCCCGCAACACTGCAAACAAGCAGGCATCTTCCCTCTCTCTCTTTATAGAAATGTATTAAGAAAGTGCTGTACCCAATAAGCTTGGCAGAGAATGCTTTTCGTACATATATTTAGTTGCTGAGTTGCTGGTGCTTGTAATAAATGCACTGGAAACCACTCTTTTTTTGCTTTCTGCAACTTGAGATTGAGTAATTGATAATGGGTCTAGCTAGGTTTCTGATTTAGATTTTCTGGGGAAGTTTAAGCATGATAGCAGCATTCCAACATTTAAGGGGCTGCCACAAAGAAATCAAGCTATTCTCCAAAGTACCTGAAGGCAGGACAAGAAGCAATGAATGGAAACTAATCAAGGAGAGAAACAACCCAGAACTAAGGAGAAATTTCCTAATAGTTAGAACAATTAATCAGTGGAACAACTTGCCTCCAGAAGTTGTGAATTCTCCAACAGTGGAAGTTTTAAAAAAAAGATGTTGGATAAGCACTTGTCTGAATTGGTGTAGGGTTTCCTGCCTAGGCAGGGGGTTGGACTAGAAGACCTCCAAGGTCCCTTCCAACTCTGTTATTCTGTTTTCCTTTTTCATCAAACAACTTTGCATTACAGGTGTTGTAACATGTTGTATTTTACATGTTGTAAAATGATAACATCATTACAACTTTGCAGAGACTTACAACAGTTTGTTCAGTGACCATTTGAAGTTACAATAGCAGAGGTTGGATTCAGCAGGTTCTGACTGGTAGCAGAAATTTTGAGTTGTTCAGAGAACCAGCAAATCCCACCTCTGTCTGGCCCTGCCAACCCCATCTATTCTCTGCCTCCCGAGTCCCAGCTGATCGGCTAGGTCTTCTTTTGTTGCCCTGCACAGGAGAACGGAGCTGGAAAGCAGGTTAGTGGGGTGGGGAAGGAATGGAGATTTTGCAGTATCTTTCCCCTGCCACAACCATCAAGCCACAGAACTGGTGGTATATTTTTTTGAATCCCACCACTGTACAACAGCACTAAAAAAAAAGTGACTTATGACTGGTTTTCACACTTACAACTGTTGTAGCATCCCTGTGGTCACATGATCAAAATTCAGACGCTTGGCAACCAACTCGTATTTTATGAGCCAGTTATTTTTGGAAGCCGATCAATAAAACATTAAACAATGCAATGTGGTGTAGCCCAAAATCAGGAGGAATCTGGTGGCACCTTTAAGCCCGTTCACCTGAATCTTGCTAATGTTGAGTGACACTGCCATACATTCACACAATTGTCTTTCTGCAATTCTCAGGAGGAAGGAAGTGAGAATGACACAATGAATTGCTAAGAATAGTGTCTTTATTGCTGTTCGCCCACAGGCAGGAATCTTGCCAGACTGAAGCACACTATGAACTGTCAGATAATTCTGGGCCTCTTTCTGTATACAAAAGACTCGAGGCCGATTTGACTTTTTAGCTCCTTTCCTCCTGCAATTCAGTGCCAAATTCCACCACTACCATATGATGAACTGGTTAAGGTGTTGGGCTAGGACCGTGATAGCGAACATATGGCACACACTTGCCACAGGTGGCACACAGAGCTATTTGTGCTAGCACACGAGCTGCAGGCAAACTTACCTCACTGGGCATATGCGCGCCTCACAGCTGATTTTTGGCTGGTTTGAGGCCTTTTTCAGCCTCCCAAATGTTTGAGGAAGGTTTCTGCAGGCTTCTGCAGGTTTTGCAGGCCAAAAACTAGCCCCGTTTAATCACTTCCTTTTTTTTTTGAAAATACCAGAAATGATGAGATAGGGCTAATTTTTGGCCTGTGGAAGCCTTCCTCAAGCCTTTGGGAGGCCAAAAAAGGCCTCAAACCGGCCAAAAATCAGCTGTGAGGCGCTGTGCACGTAAGGAGGTGGTGGGGCTAGGTGGGTGAGGATTACATGTGCATGTGTATGGGGCGCATGCATTGCCTTCTGGGTGCTGGCACGCAAGTGCGAGTGTGCAAACGCACGCACAAATTTTGGCACAGATGTCCAAAAAAGGTTAGCTACCACTGGTCTAGGATGAGAAGACTTACGTTCAAGTCCATAAAAACTTTCTAGGTGACTTTGAGCTAATCTTTCTCTTTCAGCCCTGAAATCCAATTTCTCTTGTGGGATTAATAAGAGGAGATAACTCCATGCAAACCAGCTTCTGTTCTTAAAGGAAGCTGGGAAAAAAATAAACACCAAATAATCAGGGGTGGTTTTACGCTCCATTAATTCACCTAAACTCTGGGAAGCTGTCCAGAATTGAGACAATCATCTTAAAGAATGATGGAACTATGTTTTCACTGCTTCTGTATATTCTGTCAGTTGGTGTCATGGAATAAATTTTGATTTTGCTATTGCAGAGAAAGGAAGAAACATTTCTCAGGTTTTATTTGTAATCAGACAGCATCACGCAATTTTTCTTGCCTCCTCTCCAATGCAGTTTCTCCACTAACTCTTAAACTGCATCAGATGATAACCAATGGCAAATGCCAGGCTTGGTGATTAACTGCGTACTGGAAATGTGTGCAGCAATAGACAGGACACTGCTATCTTTTACATCATCATTTAAAGCTTGTGATTTTATTAAAAATAAATCTGAGCTCAGATTCCATGGATAAGCCAAATCTATTTTTTGGGATGCTATTCACTCCAATAAACTGACATTATTAATTGCTGTTAATAAAAAAAATATTGTTTTATGCACATGATTGCATTGTGTACAGTAAGATGGTTTAGCAACTTATATTTGGCACCATTGTGTGGGTGTGGATGTGTGTAAGGATGGATGGATAGATGGATGGGCAGGTGGATGGATGGGTGGATGGACGGATAGATGGATAAATAGATGGGTGGATAGATGGATAGATGGGAGGGTGGATGTAGATGGATGGATGGATGAATAGATAGATGGATGGATCGAGAGACAGAGAAATAAACAGATACAGAGATGATAGATGAGAGAGACTTTCTAGAAATGCTAGAAAGTGTGGGCTTGCACTCTGCTTAAATACAAGTGGCTTGCTCTGTCAGCATTGGTAGGGTGTTCTTTGTGGTTCCTTAATTAGATTGTCTAATAGACCAACAGTCAAGCAATAAACAATGCCCCAATCAAGGAATGACCAATGCAGACAAAACAAACAAACAATAAACAACAATCTAATCAAAGAACCACCAAGAACACTCCATGATAAGGCAAAGCACTTGTATATAAACTGAGAGCAAACACCACTCCCTTCGAGTACTGATGAGGTTGCCTAGTTTGGTAATGAAAGGTCTGCAAGAAAACAACCAAGCTCAGAATGCACCAGGAATCCCACAGACAGATGGACATTTATAAATACAGAATTTAAGAAGACAATAAGATTTGAAAATCCCAAACAAGAAGCTGGGTGCATTTTTCAGCATATATGGCATGGATGTTGGTTTTCCTCTGCTTGTGTCAGAATGAATTCCCTTCTACTGCTTTGTCTGTGGGTTGCTTACCCATGTTTGATCCAGATACAATAACAACGCAGTGCATGGACAATTCTCCACCTATATGAAGATCTATTTTATTTATTTTATTTTATTTGTTTGTCAAACATGTACAAGATAACAAGTATAGGCATGAACCTAAACAAGAACAAAGGGAGTAAATACTGATTAATGTGGACAGTAAGACAGGGATGATAGGCACTGTTCCGTCCGGAAAAACGCGAGGTAGACCAGGTTCCAACAGTAAAAGTCTTTATTTCAACAGTTAAAGTGAAACAGAACAGTTTGGCTCTTGCCACGGCAGCCTTTATATGCGGCTTGCCTGCCGGCTTGTAGCCAATGATGGTTACTTGATTTTGCCGCCTTTTGGCAGCTCTTTTGGACTGGTTCCTAGTGAACCAATCCCTATGCCGGCTTTTCTAGCCAATCACAATCGAGGATTTGGAGTAAACTATTTTATACAGAACACCCCTCCCCCCCTTGGTTTAGTCCTACGTGGTGACGTAGTCGCGCAGGTAGGTGGGGCTTCTGATTCTACTGGACTTGCGCGGTTCATTTTCGCTGGAGACTTCAACCGGTTTGGATGGGGTTGCTGTCTCTCCAGCTCTTTTCCATGGAAACGCCTGGAAGGGTGAGTCGGCCATTTTGCTACCGCTTGAGTTTCTCAGGGTGGTGGTTTTGCCGCTCCCTCCTGGTTTCTCTGGGCAAGTCGAGCTGGCTTGGCTGGCCCCTTCGTCTGGATTATTTTCGCAAGTCTCATCTAACCGTAAGTTTCCTTTTTGCTCTTTTTGATTGGTTAGATGTTCTGGGTTTATTTTTAAAAGTTCTTTATTATTTTCTTGTATTCCCCCCCCCCTTTGGTTTTGTTTTCGTCGATTTTTATTTTTTATGGTTGTGTGTTTGTATTTCTTTCAATGTTTCAGGAACGAAGCTGGTCTATGTGCTGCTTCCATTCCCTGCCATCATCTCGGTAGGACCGGGGGCCTGTGAGTTGTGTGATTGTGGCTAGAAGCCATAGGGGGTCCCCGGTAAAATTTTTTGCGTAGACTAGGTCGCCGATTTCAAATGTTCGGCAATGGCTGGAGGAGTCGGGGGATCTTTCCAACGTGTAATTTGGGTGCAACCTGTCTAATTGCAACCTAAGTTTTCTTCCCATTAATAATTCTGCTGGGCTTTTGTTGGTTACAGTGCTGGGTGTGATATGTTGGAGGGTGAGTAGACAGTTGATTTTATCCTGGACATCCCCAAGGTCCATTTTCTCTAAACCCTCTTTGGTAAACCTGACCATTCTCTCCAACCTACCATTTGCTGCCGGGTGGGCCGGCGCAGTCAGTGCATGGCGTATACCTAGGGAGGCCAGGTATTGTTCAAATTGGATGGCAGTTAATTGTGGCCCGTTGTGAGACACTAGGACGTCCGGCAATCCATGGGTTGCAAAAAGTTTGTTAAGTTGTTTAATGACCGCCTCGGTTGTCGTAGATGACATTACTACAACTTCCAGCCAATTTGAGTATGCATCTACGACAATTAAAAAGGTATGCCCCCTAGTAGGACCCGCGAAATCAATGTGGATCCGAGACCAGGGGCCTTGTGGGGTCTCCCAGTCCCTTATGGGTGCTTGTGGTGGGGAAGGCCTGGTTTTTCTGACAGTTAATGCAAGTGGCAACCCAATATTTGATATCTTTATTTAAACCAGGCCACCAGACATAGCTTCTAGCGAGGCTTTTCATTTTTACGATGCCAGGGTGGCCTTCGTGAAGCATACCCAACACCCTAGTCTGTAGTTTAGGAGGGATTACTACCCGATCACCCCACAATAAACAACCTTTTTGAATTGAGAGTTCGGTTTGTCTGGTCCGGAAAGGTTTAAAGTTTTCAGTTTTTTAGTTTTCCGGCCAGTCTTTACCTACCCAGTTTAATATGCGGGCAGTCACTGGGTCCTTTGCGCTGGCTCTGGCAACATCGTTTGCAGATATTGGTAGTTCGGGGCATGTTTCTATTTGCAGGGTGGTCATTGTTGGCGCCGGGTCTTCCTCCATCGTCGGCAGCGGTGCTCTGCTTAATGCGTCTGCATGGGAGATTTGCTTCCCGGGTCGATGTGTCAATGTGTAAGAGTATGCTGCAAGGAATTCTGACCATCTAGTCATGCGCGGGGATAAAATGTTCGGTGTAGGCTTGTTTCCCGCCAGAATTCCTAGCAATGGTTTATGGTCCGTTACAATCAAAAATGTTCTTCCATAAAGGTATTCGTGAAAACGTTTCACTCCGGCGACGATTGTCAGGGCTTCTCTGTCTAGTTGACTATAGTTACATTCTGTTTTAGACAGAGTCTTTGAGTAATAAGCGACGGGTGCTCTCTCCCATCTGGCAATTGGTGGCTCAGGATGGCACCGACTCCAAACGGTGAGGCATCGCAGGTTATAGAGAGCAAAAGGCATTCCAGAAAATAAAAAAATTATTAACTTCAAACACCGTTCTTATCCAGTTTAGTAACACACTTCCATTGACACTCCACCGTCAATGGAAGTGTGTTACTAAACTGGATTAGAACGGTGTTTGATGTTAATAAATTTTTTATTTTCTGGAATGCTTTTTGCTCTCTATGACCCCAAGTCCAATTAGTTTTCTTATCCAGCAAATGATGTAATGGTTCCGCTATTGTTGCTTTGTGGGGGAGGAATACGTTATAGAAATTTATTAGACCCAAAAATGCCTGCAATTCCGTTTTGTTTTTTGGCTGTGGTGCGTCTTTAATGGCTTTGACTTTTTTTTCAGTAGGGTGTATACCCTCTCGGTCAATTAAATAGCCCAGAAATTCAACGCGATCAGTCATTAAGCAGCATTTTTCTTTTTTAACTTTCAGACCGGATTCTCTAAATTTTGTTAGTACATTTCTTAGTCTTTTTTTCTAGTTGGGTCGTATCTTTAGCCGAAATCAGGACATCGTCAAAATATGGTACGACCCCTTTTATTCCATTTAATAGACGTTCCATAAGGCTTTGGAAAACGCCTGGGGCCACACTCACTCCAAACTGAAGTCTGTTACACTTGAATGCCCCTTTGTGAGTCACTATGGTCTGTGCCTCGGCCGTTAAGGGGTCTACTGGAAGCTGTTGGTAAGCTTGTGCTAGATCTAGTTTAGCAAAAAAATTTCCTCCCCCGAGTGAGTGTAGCAAATGTTGTACGACTGGCACTGGGTATGCGCTTTGTTGCAGCGCATGGTTCAGGGTAGCCTTGTAGTCTCCGCAGATGTGTACCGACCCATCAGTTTAACCGGTGTTACTATTGGCGTCTCCCATTTAGCATGGTCAACAGGTTCCAAAACCTCTTGGTCAATTAATTTATTCAATTGTTCCTCTATTTTTGCTTTTAATGCAAAGGGAACTCATCTGGCCTTTAATCTTCTAGGGGCCACCTGGGGGTCTAAGCTAAAGGAGATTGGGGTCCCCCGATACCTGCCTAGGGAGCCATCGAAAATGTCCTGGAACTCGTGGATCAGGTTTTCTTCCCAGTCGGTTGCGGCCACTCAGTCTACTCCGGTCATTCTGATGCCCAATGGTGTGAACCATTCAATGCCCAGGAGGCTGGGTCGGTCTTGGTCGACTATTGTCAGAGGCAGGACTTCGACATGCTGCTTGTAAGCAACTCAGAAATGTCCTAGACCTACCACAGGGATTTGATTTCCTTGGTAGTCCTTCAGAGTTAATTTTTGTTTCTGGAGTTCTTTTAGTTTGATATTTGGGACCAGTTGTCTGATTGTGTCCCATGACACCATTGACAGGAAAGACCCTGAATCAACCTCCATCTCACAGGGGCTGCCTTCGATTTTTACGATGATTTTAACTTTCCGCTTTCCGTCTGAGCGCTTCCGATAGTGACAGTTTGATGGGTCTTTTCTCGGTTACTGGCTCGTTTGTTGCGCTCCCACTTTCTCTCGGCTTGTTTCGATTCAGCTTGTGGGGGAGAGTTACTGCATCTGTTAGGGCTGTTATTTTTTTGATTCCTACAGACCTTCTCGATGTGTCCCCTTTTTTTACAAGCTCTGCAGATGGCATCAAGGAATCTGCAATCAGCTCAAGGGTGGTTTCCTCCGCAACCGGCGCATTCCCGCCAGTTTCTTTTTTCGTGCCTTTTTTTGTTGGCGTATAGGCGGTGGACCTCATCATCTTCCTCTCTGGATTCTGATGTCTCGTCAAAATCTTCATGATGTGTGGTGGCAGGAAATTGCTTCTTCCCTCTGGTTAGGCTTGTTTCGTCATTGTTCGCGTTCATTTGTTTCATGGTGGCCGCTGACTTTTTCGCGGCTTCTGCAGCTGTGGCTTCTGTGATTGCTTCAGCCACGGTTATGTTGGGTTTATTTAGCAATTTACTTTGCAAATTAGAGTCTTTTAAACCCAATACTACTCGATCTCGCATGGCTTCATCTAAGTTCAGGAACTCACATGCTCCCCCCAGTTGTCGGACAGCTGCCACAAAATCAGCGATGGTCTCGCCTTCTTTTTGGTCCCTGCAGTAGAATTCGTGCCGTTTGATGAGATTTGACACCACTGGTGCGTAGTGAGCCTTCAACATTCGCTGGAGTTCGGGCCAGGTCATTTGTTTTACATCTCTGGGCTTCGCCAATGCCTTGGCCATTTTGAATACCGTTGGTCCGCAATGCGTTAAGAAGATAGCCCTCTTACGCTGGTCTGAGATCTCTTCCATCTCGTTACTTTCCAAGTACATTTGGAAATGGTCTACGTAGGATTCCCAATCTTCTTCATTGTGATTGAAGGGTGCGGGCGGTGCATTATTTCCGGCCATCGCTTCAAACCAGGGTTTCAATTCACCGCGTGCACAGTCTCACGTTTTAGGTCAATCCCACCTTCATCACCAGTGTTCCGTCTGGAAAAACGTGAGGTAGACCGGGTTCCAACATTAAAAGTCTTTATTTCAACAGTTAAAGTGAAACGGAACAGTTTGGGTTTTGCTGCAGCAGCCTTTATATACGGCTTGCCTGCCGGCTTGTAGCCAATGACGGTTACTTGGTTTTGCCGCCTTTTGGGAGCTCTTTTGGATTGGTTCCTAGTGAACCAATCCCTATGCCGGCTTTTCTAGCCAATCACAATCGAGGATTTGGAGTAAACTATTTTATACAGAACACCCACACTGGTGTGCTTATGCACGCCCCCCTTAATAGACCTCTTAGGAACAGGGTTAGGTCCCTGGTAGTGTTGTGGTTAGCCAGCAACAGGTGCAGACAGATGAGGAGAGCAAGGATTGAGATGAGGGCCAGGACCATTAGGGAGTTGATTGCTGCCTTCAGAGACTGTGAGGGCTGACAGCAGTGATGTGGTTCCCAAGGAGCCTGTGCCAAGTATGTGTGCATGCAGTATTGCTCATAAGAAAGAGCAGTTACAACAGCACAGGTAACTCAGGAGTAAGGCTGCAAGGTAATGGCCCCTCCTTCAAGGAGATAAAAGCCAGCTGTGAAAGGTACATACTTTGCAGAAGGCAAAGACATTTTGAAACTCCAGCCTCGTGGACATTCCAGTATCCTGAGTTTGCATTTGAAGATTCTTATTTACAAATCATTTCTTATCTGTTATCTTTTGGCAAGTCTCGCTCGGTTTGGCAAGGCTTGTGCTTATCATAGCTAATTATTTTGTAAAAGCATTACAAGATTTCTGTTCCTTTTGGAATGTGTTTGATTTGTTGGAAAAGGTGTAGGTCAGAACAGGTAGACAGTTTAAGGTTGAAGCTGTGAGGGGTTGAGACTGTAACAACAGAGTCAGGTAGGGCGTTCCAGGCATTGACCATTTTGTTGCTGAAGTTGTATTTTCTGCTATTGAGTTTGAAGAGGTTTACCTTGAATTTTTATCTAGGGTCAGTTCTATTTAGTTGAAGCTAAAAACAAACACAGAAAAGAATGTTTTGTTTTGTTTTTAAGAAAAACAGCCGAGCTACCCACAATCCTTTTTTTTTTTTTTGTCTTTCTGAAAATCTGTCAGTCCAAAGTACATCAGCTACAATATATGGGTATCAACATGTATTCTATTCATTACAGTCATGTCTTCCCTTCAAAATCTCTTAAACAAAAGGATTTCTCACTTCCTCTTTGACAGAATAAAAGGTTTGAGTTGGGGGTTGGATCTACAAATTAATTTGCAGATAGAACTGTTGGCACTTAAGAAATGTATGCTGGCATACGTGAACACAAATCACTTTGAGAGATTGAAATTTCTGCAGGGTAGGAATTTGAAAGGAGGGAGATTGGACATGGCTTTATTTGGACTTTTTATTTCCCTAGGCACATTATGGGAGCCGATCAGGAGTGGGCTGCTACCGGTTTGCCCCAGTTCAGTAACTGGTAACTAATTTTATGGCCGGGTCAGTGAACTGGCAAATCCCATCCCCTGGCTGGCCCCTCCCATCTTGCCTCTTCCCTCCCAGAAATCCCCATATGACCCGTTTTAGATGCCAAGTAAGTGCAGGGCCCACATGGAGGCTCAGAGAGGGTGAAAAACAGGCCTCACAGAGGCTCCAGAAGGCTGGAAATGGACCCATTTTTGCCCTCTGGGAGGCTGAAGTAAAGCCTCCAGAGCCTAGGGAGCTTAGGTGAAAAATGGGCCTACTGGATGTTGGGGAAGTCCAGAAATGGGCCCGTTTCCAGCCTCCAGAGCTGGGGAGGGCAAAAATCCCCCCACACCATGGTGCAGGAGGCCGACTAGGCCACACTCACCATGGCCATGCCCACCCAGCAAACAGGCAGAGAACCCTTTGCTAAAATTTTTGAAGCCCATCTCTAGTCCCGGTAGTTAAAGCATTGGTCCCAACAAATAGCAACATCTAGTTGAACTTGTTTGGACTTGGACTCCCTAAGGTGCTTTTTTCAAGAGGCAAATGGACTGTCTGCTTTTTGTTTCTTTGAAGACATTTCGCTTCTCATCCAAGAAGGTTCTTTAGTTCTGACTGGATGGAGGGAAATGGAATCCAGTCAGAGCTGAAGAAGCTTCTTGGATGAGAAGTGAAATGTCTACAAAAGAAAAACAAGAAAGTCCAGTTGCTTCTTGAAAAAAAGCACCTTTGGGACAAGCATGACTGAGAATCTCCATAGAAATTTGGACTTGGAAGTTGAACAGAGTCAGGGTTTATTGGTGGGAGATTATCAGGAATTCCAGGGCTATACAGGCAGCCCTCAATTTACGACCACAATTGAGCCCAAAATGTATGTCGCTAAGCAGGAAATTTGTTAAGTGGGTTTTGTCCCATTTTATGACTTTTCTTGCCACCGTCCTGAAGCGCATCACTGCAGTTCTTAAATTAGGAACAGAGTTGTTAAGTGAATCTGGTTTCCCCATAGACTTGGCTGGTCAGAAAGTTGCAAAAAGAGGATCACGTCACTCCAGGACACGGCAACCGTCATAAATGTGAGTCAGGTGTCAAACGTTCAACTTGCGGAAAAGGCCTTCATGTCAGAGTATATTCATGAACTGGAATAGAGCTTAGTAACAAGGTCTTTGTCCCAACTGGAAACATTCCTTTAGACACTCCTCTCCAGGTACAGGGGAACATGTCCTTGACGCTCTAAGAAAGGATGTTGTTGTGTCTCATCTACTATCCCAATATGAAATCCCCCCTCCCAAATTCCCAGGCACTGAATGTGGCAGCCTCAAAGCTTCCGACTAAAAATGTCTTCCAAGACTGACATACATGATGCCCACAGGCCAGGATTTTGACAGCCCTGATCTAACCATTTCTGGTGTGGCTGAGGTGAGATCATCCCAGGTGCCTTGAAATTTTCTAAGGAGCCATTCTTGAACTTTCTCTGTCTCTCTGTGTGTTATCATTTGTTCTGAAGCACCACAGGCACATTGAGGCCTCCTGGCTATTCCTCACTTTATTCTCCAGAGCACCTAAAGGCAGGACAAGAAACAATGGATGGAAATTAAACAAGAAGAGAAGCAACCTAGAATTAAGGAGAAATTTCCTAACAGTTAGAGCAATTAATTAGTGAAACAACTTGCCTTCAAAAAATTAGACAGGTCCATAGCTGAGGATATCAGCTACCCTGGCTTGGTAGTTAAAGTTTGGTAGTTAGAGTTTAGTTGCAGGAATTTGGACATGTCTAGTTTAATGAAAAGAAGGACTAGAGGTGATAGGATAACAGTCCGATATCTCAGGGGCTGCCACAAAGAAGAGGGAGTCAACCTATTGTCCGAAGCACCCGAAAAGCAAGACAAGAAGCAACAGATGTAAACTAATCAAGGAGAGAAGCAACCTAGAACCAAGCAGAAATATCCTGACAGTTAGGACAATTGATCAATGGAACAACTTGCCTCCAGAAGTTGAAAATGCTCCAACACTGCAAGTTTTTAAGAAGAGATTGGACAACCATTTGTCCGAAGTGTAGTTTCCTGCCGAAGCAAGGGGTTGAAGAAGACTTAGAAGACCTCCAAGGTCCCTTCCGACTCTCTGATTCTAATTAAATTAAATCTTCCAATATCTCAGGGACTGCCCCAAAAAAGAGGGAGTCAAGCTATTCTCCAAAGCCCCTGAGAGCAGGACACGGAACAATGGATGGTAACTCATCAAGGAGAGAAGCAACCTAGAACTAAGGAGAAATTTCCTGAGATTGAGAACAATTAACCAGTGGAACAACTTGCCTCCAGAAGCTGTAGGTCCGTGGTGGTGAACCTATGGCACACGTGCCGGAAGTGGCATGCAGAGCCATTACTGCCGGTACACAAGCCCTCGCCCAGAGCAGGTCTACTGTGCATGCAGTTGATTGCCGGATATCTGACCTGGAGACGCGGAGGAAGCAGGATGCACAGGAGATGTGTGGCGCACATGGGGGTGGTCATGCGCACATGTGCAGAGATGTGTGGCCTGTGGGGGATCATGCATGCATGCACAGAGACGTGTGCCATGAAAGGGGGGGTCATGTGTGCACATGCAGGGGGCATGGAGGGATCGTGCACATTGTCTTCTTGGTTCTGGCACATGAATTTTCGGCATAGGAGCCCAAAAAGGTTAGCCACCACTGCTGTAGGTGCTCCAACACTGGAGATTTTTAAGAAGAAACTGGACAAACATTTGTCTGAAATGATATTGGGTCTCCTGTTTGAACAGGGGGTTGGACTAGAAGACCTCCAAGGTGCCTTCCAACTCCTTTACTCTGTTACTCTGGGAATAATACTGGTGAAGTACCTGTATCACACAGCCCTATTAAACTGGGCACTGTACAGTCTCCTCCATCCTAATTCACTGGGAACATGTCAAGAGCTGCATCTGATAGGGTCCATTAAAGGTATCAGTGTGTACCTGAATTGGACAGGCGAAGGCTGCCTTAAACGACAACAAATTGCTTGAACAAACATTGGAGAAGATTGTCCTCTACAAACTACTTCAATTAACTAAGAACAATTAATCAGTGGAACAAACCACCAGAAGTTGAAGTTTTTAAGAAGAGATTGGACAATCATTTCTCTGAAATGATATAGTGTTTCCTGCCCAAGCAGGGGGTTGGACTAGGAGATCTCCAAGGTCCCTTCCAACTCTGTTTATTCTATTCTATTCTGTTCTATTCTATTCTATTCTATTCTATTCTATTCTATTCTATTCTATTCTATATCCTCTCCTCTCCTCTCCTCTCCTCTCCTCTCCTCTCCTATCCTATCCTATCCTATCCTATCCTGCATTCTATTCCGTTCCGTTCCATTCCATTCCATTCCATTCCATTCCATTCTATTCTATTCTATTCTATTCTATTCTATTCTATTCTACTCCAATCCATTCCATTCTCTCACCTTTGCCTGAGTTCTGGAATGGCTTGTTCTGAATTTGTTCAGGTGGGTTCATATTTTGGGGGGACACCTGCATTCCTGGTAGTGGTTTTGTTAGATCTGTTCACAGGTGGGATTCAACCGGTGTTACTACTGGTTCAGTGACTACATTTTATATTGACTGCATTTTATAACGCTGCGCGCACATGTTAAAAAAGACATCCGCTGTGCCGCCCAGACAGCTGAAAAGCACTGCTCGCGGGTGCATAGCCTTTGAAAAGCCACTTTTTCCCTGATTTTTCAACTTCGGCTGTGCTGTGCAAAGCAGCTGAGGTTGAAAAAGCAGGAAATAAAGGACAGGTAAGATTCCAGGCAGACAGGTGGGCCAAGCAGCAGCAAACACAGAACCGGTTCAGTGTCTGCTGCTCTTCAGAGCGATTGGTTCTGTAGAACCAGGCAGAACTGGTAGCATCCCACCCCTGGATCTGTGTGAACTGTTTGTAATTAAAGATCATCCATCTTAATCTCTGTTCTCCATCTATATTATAAGACTGTGGCATGTTATCCCAAATTGGTTTCCTCGCATTTTATGTTATTGGAAGAGTTGGCAAGGATACCTTCAGAAGAGAGGGGAAGCAGAAAAAAATGATTGCCTCTTTAGTGTCAGGGCAATTACGTGTGGTCGTAGAATTTCACTTTATTTTACAAGAGTAGAGTATGATTGTGTATTCTTGTTAAACTAAAAGCGTTTATATATCTCTATTACTTTTTATTCTATATTTTTTACACAGGGGTGGGATTCTACCAGTTCGCACCTATTAGCTAGAACCGGTTGTTAACATTCTTAGCAGTTTGGAGAACCGGTTGTTCGAAGAAATTACTGGCCTAATCCTGTAAGGAAGGCAGAAAGGAAACATTCTGGTGTTGCTTACAGATACTGCCTCTCCATTAACCCTTATTACATTCTTGGCAGGACAAGAATTCCTGTCTCAGGAATGTCTGTGGAGTTTTTTCCCCCTCCTTTGCTGGTACTTTGCTTGTGTGGAGTGACCATTCAAAGTTACAACGGCACTGAAAAAAGTGACTTATGACCATTTTTCACACTTACGACCATTGCAGCATCCCCACAGTCTCGAGAGGTCAGGCAAGGAGATGTGTGCCTCGATGTGAGTGATGTTGAGTTGGCCACACCCAGCCAGTCACATTACCAACAAGCCAAGCCCACCAACTAAGCCAGGTCCACAGAACCAGTTGTTGAAAAAATTGAATCCCACCCCTGCTGTTACAATTACCAAGTAGGACCAGTCAAGAAACGGGACCAGACAAACAAATTCTACTTTATTATAAGATATCTGAAAAGAATCTTGCAGGTCAGAAAGAACAAATCTTCCACCATCTCAGAATAATAGAGTTGGAAGGGACCTTGGAGGTCTTCTAGTCCAACCCCCTACTCAGGCAGGAAACCCTATACCATTTCAGACAAATTGGTTGTCCACTCTCTTCTTAAAACCTTCCAGTGTTGGATCATTCACAACTTCTGGAGGCAAATTGTTCCACTGGTTGATTGTTCTCACTGTCAGGAAATTTCTCCTTAGTTCTAAGTTTTGCCTTAAAATGGCTTCTACTGTACAGCACAGTAGACTTGCCATGGTAATGGCTTCACAGGACTCCACACGGGGGCTCCCTCTTATGGAGGAATAGAAGAATTGCGACGTTGCGCAAGAGACAGTACAGCAGTGTGAGTCCCGACTACAGGATTTTCCTGTCTAATACAGGATTGGGATATATAAATTCCTGGGCAATGCTGGGTTATTGGCTAGTTGAAGATAAAATTCAATTCAGGCCTAAAGGAAAAACTGGTATCTTTGGTGTCCCTATCCTGGTCCTCCATTGCTCCCTTTTTATGTCAAAGAATTGCTTGCAGTTCTTTGCTGCTACCATTATGGAGAATGCAATTAAGTCTTTAGCCATTAAGGATGAGATTTAATTCCGACAGAGCACCTTTCGCTTTGTCACATTTAGAAATTAAATATTTAGTTGTGTATTAAATTAGACATGCCGTGCCATCATTGGGGAAGAGGCTGTTCTTTTTTTTTTCTGCTGCATAAATGTTTTACAAGCCTCTGCTTTGCTTCTGGTGAATTAATAATGAAGATTTTGGACTCATAATTGATTATTAGAGTTGAAAAAAAAATAATAATTTAGAGGGACTGAGTCAACATGCAGAGAGAGGGCGATTTCAATTTGTATGAACAAGAAGGCGGCCACTTATCAATTAATTGGAATGATGGTGGATAAATTAAAAATGGAAACAATTTTGTCTACATCTTGAGGCTGCCTGTCATATTCATATTTGCAATAACAGGTGGTTCCTTTTCTCCCACCTGCACTTTTGCTGTCCTAATCCTGGCTCAAAGTTGCGATAATGTAGACTGTGTTCTCATACCTACAGAGCAAGTTCTGCTTATCAACTTTGGGTCCCTCTTCAGGTTCTAAGTAGAATCAAGAATACTGATGATGAAGATGGTGATGATGATGATGATGATGATGATGATGATGATGATGATGATAACATAATTGGAAGGGATCTTGTAGGTCATCTAGTCCAACCTCCCGACCAATGGCAGTCCAATCTCTTCTTTGAAGCCTCCAGTGATGAAGCTCCCACAACTTCCGAGGGCAACTTCTGTTCCATTGGTTGATTTTTCTCACTGTCAGAAAATTTCTCATTGTTTCTAGGTTGAATTTCTCCTTGTTCAGTTTCCATCCATTATTCCTTGTCTGGCCTACAGGTGCTTTAGAAAATAGCTTGACACCTTCCTCCCTGTGGCAGCCCCTCAAATATTGGAAGACCCCTATCATGTCTCCCCTGGTTCTTCTCTTCACTAGACTAGTCATGTCCAGTTCCTGCAACTGTTCATCGTATGTTTTATCATCCAGTCCCCTAATCATCTCGGTTGCTCTTCTCTGCACTTTTTCTAGAGTCTCAACATCTTTTTTATAGTGTGGTGACCAAAACTGTATGCAATATTCCAGGTGTGGTTTTTCTAAGTTCTAGAAGGAAGGAAGGAAGGAAGGAAGGAAGGAAGGAAGGAAGGAAGGAAGGTTGATCCTGGCTGGCTCAAGGTTGACTCAGCCTTCCATCCTTCCAAAACAAGGACTCAATTTTTGGGGGCAAGATGCTGACTCTGTAAATCGCTTAGAGAGGGCTGTAAAAGCACGGCGAACCGGTATATAAGTCTAAATACTATTGCTATTGCTATCTTATCTATTCGTCACTTTAACTTCTACTTTACATTGGCTCTGCTTGTCCTAATTGTTCATGCTGATAACATAGACTGTTGCATTTGCAATTATACATTTGAAGAATCCTCTTTTTTTGTCTGCTGATGTAGTATTATTTTAATTGATATCATTAACTTTTCATGCAATTATTTTGCCATTTTAAAACACGGGACATTTTTCCCCCCATCTTCAATTCTTAAGGGCATGCACGCATGCAAATAATGTGGCTGCTGAATACGCTATGTACAATAAAGAAAATGGCTTTGGAAAGACTTAACTTGAACATTATTGGAATTGAAAGCTTTACTGTCTTAATCTGCAGGACAGGTAGGTAAATAGGCAATATGCAGCCTTGATTAGGAGCAGGTAAATTTGTACAGCTGCTTTTTACATATTGCTTTCATTAAGCAAGATAATTAGTGTGCTTATAAAGCCATGTCTTCTGGGGAAAAATATCCCTTTTAATGAGAAAGCTCCAATGTAATTATTTTTGTATGAATTATTAATGTCATACCAATTTTTATGTAGGGTTCTATTATATTATCCAAGAACAGGCTTGTTAAATCCTAGTAGAATGTTAAGAAAAATTATGCACCCAACATCACATATATGTATAAATCTATCTATCTACCTACCTAACTACCTATCTATCATCTTTTAATGACCCCATAATCCCTCGTGGGTTGGAGTCTGGGCAACTGAATGAAGCTGAGTGTTTACTGGCCGGATGCTCTTCCTGTCGCTAATACGGTATTTTGTTCAGCAGATATATTCTCATTGTGTCCAGAGAGAGAAATATCTGCCTCTATCTAAATTCACAGCCTCCTGATTGTGAGGCGAGAGCTCTACCTCTAGGCCACCATACCACTCATCTATATCTATATACATGTGTGTGTGTGTATGTGTGCGTGTGCATACATGCATAAACGCATGAGCTGGTTGTATTATAGGTAACTGTTTTGCATAGTTATTTAAGATGATTTTAATTATTTTTACTGTACACAAACCATTCAAGTCACATTCATGAAATGGGCAGCTATATAAACTTAATAAATACACACACACACAGTATATTTATTGATTTGTTTGTTAAATGGCTTGGCTGCCTATCGCGGCATGAGGTTACTCTAAGCAGCTTACAATTTTAAAAAAGGAAGAAAATGAAAGGAATGTAAACAGAAGTAAACTAATAGAATATTAAATGAAACAATGAAAAAGGAACACAACGATAATAATAACATCAGTATGATAACCAAAAAGATTGACTTGATTGGCTGTACCTCTATTACTCCTCATTCATCCCTGGATGAATAGGAAACACTACTCACTCTAAATGTGTCTGCCCATTACAGATCTTTGTCTTGCCTGTGTTCACAATTATTGCTAATCTCCCCACTTTTCTCCAAGGGAATGGGTAATTAAAAAAAAAGATTTGAACCACCTTAGAGATGAGTATCATTAGAGATGAGTATTTCAAGATCCTTGACAGAGTTTGGATCATCAACAAGGTCTTGACTATTCAGCCTGTATTTTATTTTCTGATATATATATTTTTGCCAATATGTAAGACAGAGCATTTATTTGTTGATATTTGAAGTTGCCATTTGTTTGACCATTCAGATACATAGTCAAGGTCTTTTTGAAGGGAAGCAGTATTGTCTGTGGTGTTGAATAGCTTTACATCATCAGTGAAGAGAATGCAGTTGCTCTTGATATGATCACAAAGGTCATTTATGTAGAGTATGAAGAGAGTTGGTCCGAGACCATTCCCTTGGGGGATACCACTGTTGACAGGTACAGAATTTGATAGGAAGCTCCCAATTTTGACTTATTTGTTGTCTGTTTGGCAGGAATGCTTCTATCCAATTATGCAGTTGCCCAGAGATACCATAAGATTTTAGTTTTAGGAGTAGTTTGTTGTGTACCACTGAATCAAAGGCTTTACAGAAGTCTATATAGATTGCACCTATTGCTTTGCCCTGACATTTGTCAGTGCTAGCTTGGTGATGACAGCCTTATGGGATAGTCTAGACAGGAAACACAACCAGACAAACTAATTAATGTTCATTGCGTCAATGACATTATCTAACCACCTCATCATCTACTTGTCAGGATATTTTGTCCCAAAGGTGTTTTTTCAAGAGGCAACTGGACACTCTGGTTTTTCTTTAAAGACATTTCACTGCCCATCCAAGAAGATTTACTTGATTTATTCTTCTTGGATAAGAAGTGAAATGTCTTCAAAGAAGAACAAAGAAAGTCCAGTTGCCTCTTGAAAAAATACCTTTGGGACAACTGTGACCTGGATGACTGAGGATCTCCATAGACACTGAGGTGTGTAATGTTCTTATCTTCTACTGCAAGGGTCTTCAAATGTGGCAAGTTTAAGACTTGTGGACTTCAACTCCCAGATTTCCTGAGCTAACATGACTGGAGGAGGAATTCTGGGAGTTGAAGTCCACAAGTCTTAAAGCTGTCAAGTTTGAACACCCTTGATCTACAGTATTTATCTTCTATCTCCATTTCCATCTCCATCTCTCCCTCTCTCTCCCTCCCTCCCCCTCTCTCTCCCTCTTTCTCTCTCCCTAATCTGTCTGTCTGTCTGTCTGTCTGTCTGTCTGTCTGTCTGTCTGTCTGTCTGTCTGTCTGTCTGTCTGTCTATCTATCTATCTATCTATCTATCTATCTATCTATCTATCTATCTATCTATCTATCTAATCCAAGGGTCTTCAAACTTGGCAAGTTTAAGACTTGTGGACTTCAACTCCCAGAATTCCTGAGGTAACATAACTGGAGGAGGAATTCTGGGAGTTGAAGTCCACAAGTCTTAAACTTGCCAAGTTTGAAGACCCCTGTTCTACTGTGTTAAAAAGAGTTGGAAGTCAATGTTTTCCTTCTCTTTTTCTCCTTTTCCAATGAGTCTTCTCTTCTCATCAGGTGGCCAAAGTATTTCAGCTTCAGAATCTGTCCTTCCAAAGGACAGTAAGGGTTGATTTCCTTTGGAGTCAACTGATTGGACGTCCTTGCAATCCAAGAGACTCTCAAGTGTCTTTTCCAACATCACAGTTCAAAAGCATCCATTCTTCAGCGTTCATCCTTCATGGTCCAACTCTCACAGCTAAACATTATTCCTGGGAAAAGCAAAGCTTTGAACACATGGAATATCTATTTATACAATACTTAAAACTAGTGTGTCCTCTTTGCTTCAAGCTTTGCACTAGATGTTAGATCACTTTTGACAAGAGAAATGGCATTTGTGAAGCCAGATCAATATCTCAGTGGGAGACAGAGTGATAAAACACCTGTGCTACCACCCTAGAATCCCAATTAAAATAAAACACATGTGTTTCAATCTATAGTTCAACCTCCCATCAATTTCTTCTGAAACTAGGCTTGAAATGGAAATGCCTGTGACAAACCACAATCACTTTAAAACAAGGGTCTTCAAATTTGACAAGTTTAAGACTTGTGGACTTCAATTCCCAGAATTCCTGAGCTAACGTAACTGGAGGAGGAATTCTGGGAGTTGAAATCCACAAGTCTTAAAGCTGTCAAGTTTGAAGATCCTTGCTTTAAAACACCAAAACATGTATCAAGGTGCCCTTGCACAAATTTGCACAATTATGGACTTGCATCTTGACATCCAATATTCCTTGCTGACAGCTGGTCATTTCAACAATTCCAAGAAGGCTCCACATCCATTTGCACCACACAGGTGACCCTGATGATGCAGACAAACATCCAGGTGGCCTCAATGACTCTCTAAAAGGAGGGAAATGACCATCTGTCTGCAAGGAATATAAATTCTTCCATTTCCCCACCATCCAGTCAGAGCTGAAGAAGCTTCTTGGATCAGACGTGAAATGTCTTAAAAAAAAAAACCAGAAAGTCCAGTTGCCTCATGAAAAAAAGCAACTTTTGGGACATCTAAAGGCAACGTATTATGCACATGATCATCTAATATATACTTGGATTGGCCCTTCAGACTTTCATCCTGAGCTTTCAGATTTGAGGGATGATGATGATGGCATATATATTGGGTGCCAGATCCTGGAGGTATCACTTCCTTGAAGCAGTGTCATCTGATGGGATCCAGAAAAATTACCTTTTGGGGAGCATCATCTGCCTTTTGAATGTTGACCCCCACCCAAAGTCAGGTTTAATTGATCCTAAGTCCACTGGTTTTTAGAAAGGATTTAAAACATGGCTATTTCTACATGTGTTAGACCCTGAATAGGTAAAGTCTTGGTGGAATGTGAACCATTAATTATTGTTGCTTATTATTAGAACATAGAATCATTGTTTGGAAGAGACCTTGGAAGTCTTCTAGTTCGCCCCCCTGCTTAAGGAGAAAACCCTACACCCGTGATGATGAATCTATGGCACGTGTGCCATAGGTAGCACGCAGAGCCATTTGTGCCGGCATGTGAGCTGCGGGCAAACTTACCTCACTGCGCATCACGCACCCCACAACTGATTTTTGGCCAGTTTGAGGCCTTTTTTGGCCTCCCAGAGGCTTCAGGAAGGCTTCTGCAGGCTTTTCAGGATGAAAACTAGGTCTGTTTCATCACTTCCTGTTTTTCCGGAAATACCGGAAGTGATGAAATGGGCCTAGTTTTTTGGCCTGAAAAGCCTGCAGAAGCCTTCCTGAAGCCTCTGGAGGTTGAAAAAGGCCTCAAACTGGCTGAAAATCAGCTGTGAGTCACAGTGCAGGTAAGGGGGCGGTGGGGGGAGGTGAGTGGATAGAGATTGCACACACATATGTAGGGGGTCTGGGCAGGTGCGCATTGCCTTCTGGGTGTTGGCATATGAGCACAAGCGTGCAAGCGCGCATACAGTTTTTGGCACAGGAGCCCAAAAAGGTTAGACACTACTGCCCTACACCATTCTGGACCCAATGGCTGTCCATTCTCTTCTTAAAAACCTCCAGGGAACCTCTGGAGGCAAGCTGTTCCACTGATTGATTGTTCTGACTGTCGGGAAATTTTTCCTTACTTGTAAATTGGAATTCCCTTTAATGATCTTCCATCCATTACCTCCTGTTCTATCTACAGGTGATTTGGAGAATTTAGAACCCATTTTTATCTCTTCTTTCTTTTCTTGTAAGCTGTCAAAGATGACATTGTTCAAGCTGAATTGCTCTATAAATGCAACCAATCAATCAATGATTATGGGTGGATAATTTCTGATGCGATAAATAATTACCTAGAGTTGCTATGGGAAGATCAGCAGCACATACATTTAACAAATTGCTAGTATTGTTATTAAGTATGATCAATCAGTCCACCTTCAGAGAAGGAGAATAGATCACTTGTGAGGAAAGGGTGGCAGAACTAATATCAGTTATGTAAGAATATGCATAAATGTATGATTTGCAAAAAAACCCAACAACAACCAATTATGTATTTTATGCAAATTGTATATATTGATATTCATTGCATACATTACATCAATTGCATGGCCTCCTTGAACTTCAAAATAATATTATATCCATTGCACCGAAAATCCACTAAGCAGATCTGGAAAACAAGTTTTATTGTACTGTGAAGGAATTGCCCAGCACTCTCCTTTTTTCTTTCAGTAATTATGAAAACATCAGTCTATAGATTTTGAAACTTTCAGAAGATGTTCTTTTAAGAAATATCTTTTTCATATTTTAAACTAGACTTCAGATTGAAAAACGTAATTGCTTACTATTTAAAATCAATTCAGGCTAACGCATCTGAAATTAACTGAGAAATCAGCAAGAAGTGCAAAAAAAAAGAAAAACCACAATAGAACCAGTGGGCATCGTCCAGCAAAAATTATTTCATAATAAATGTTCCTTTTCCACTAAACTCAAGAGATTTATTTCTCATTAAGCAGAGATAGTCAAAGGCTTGGAAAGGCCCACAAAATCCCAATCAAAGCATTCCTGACAGATGGTTTTCTAACATTTCCTTGAATGTATTCAATAAAGGGGAATTATTTGCCATTCTTACTATTTTTTTTTCTTGAACAATCATTCGGAATCGACTTTCCTGAAACTTTAATTTTCTTCTTTCATGGCCTCCATTGTGGACTGTTGCAGAACATCTCCCAGGCTTTCAAAAGTCCCACCACTCATCACCTGAAGGATTAAGATCCCTTTGGTCTTTCTTCATAAAACCTGCTAGAGGTTATAGGGTCTCCAGCTTGACCAAGGGGAATGGACTAGAAGACCTCCGAGGTCCCTTCCAGTGCTACTCTGATAGGTATGTTGATATGTGAATGAAGGGACTATATGACACATATAGTCCCTTCGTGTATAGTCCCAGGATCATCATCCTCTTTTAACAACCCCATAATCCCTTGTGGGGTGGAATATGTGGAGCTAGCAGAGTGTTTACTGGCTGGATGCCCTTCCTGTTGCCAATGCAGAGTTTTGTTCAGCAGATATATTCTCACTCTGACCAGAGAGAGAAATATCTGCCTCTACCTAAGATTGAACTCACAGCCTCCTGATTGTGAGGCGAGAGCTCCACCTCTAAGCCATCGCATCACTCCTATACATGTCCCATGATGCAAAATCGAATCTGAGTCAGTCACCGGGACCAGAGATTTACTTTTCCAAACTTTCAGACGTGCTGAGGGTCCATCTTCAGGGAACTTCTCTCTTCCGGAATACGTGCTTTGGGCTGTTCTTTGAGTCATATTTATGTGGTGCCTTCCTATTGGCTGATTGGTGTGTTGATGGCGGGTGATTGGATGTCATTTCCTTGTGCTGCCAAACCCTCATCTCCTAAGTTTTTGATAGGCTGGTGGTGATTCCTCACTCCTGTTAACTGACAAGGGGCCCATTTCCCATTTATTACACTGATACAGCCTAAAATTACATTTGCCTTGTTCTCATCCCACTTTTGGCTCATATTCTCTTTGTAATCCATGTTGAATCTAACATATATATAGCTGAATATTATTTTTATAGAAGTAGCCCTCGACTTATGACCAAAATTGAATCCAACGTATATAGCTGAATATTATTTTTATAGAAGTAGCCCTCGAAATACGACCAGAATTGTGCCCAGAATTTCTGTTGCAAAGTGAGACATTTGTTAAGTGAGTTTTGCCTCATTTTATGACCTTTAAGGGAATAACTGCAGTGGTTAAATTAGTCACATGGGACTGTTAAATGAAACTGGTTTCTCCATTGACTTTGCTTGTCAGAAGGTTGCAAAAGGGAATCACATGACCCTGGACCAGAGGTGGGCTGCTGGAGGATCTCTGGGGTTCGGGAGAGCCCCTAGCTAAGATTCTATACAGTTCAGAGAACCCCCAAATCCCACTCCTGGCTGGCCCTGCCCACCCGCCCCTCCCCTCACAGGAGTCCCCACATGGCCCATTTTGGATGCAGGTAAGCACAGGGCATGTGCAGAGGCTCAGGGAGGGCAAAAAAATGGGCCTTCCAGAAGTTCGAGAAGGCCGGAAATGGGCCTGTTTCTGGCTTCTGGAGAGCCTCTGGAGCTCAGAGAGGCTGTTTTCACCCTCCTGGAGGCTCGAGGAAATCCTCCAGAGCCTGAGGAGGGCAAAAACATCCCCCGCGCCATGATGCAGGAGGCTGACTAGGCCACACTCACCATGGCCACGCCCACTCAGCAACCAGGCAGAGAACCCCTTGCTAAAAGTTTTGAAGTCCATCCTTTCCCAGGACACTGCAACTGTAATAAATACATGGCAGTTGCCAAGCGTCTGAATTTTGGTCATGTAACCTTGGCCATGGTCAAGTCACTTGTTATAAGCCGAGGATTATAACTATAACTATGAACTGTGATAAGCCAAGGAATAGTAGATAGATAGATAGATAGATAGATAGATAGATAGATAGATAGATAG
>BLBF01000006.1:7612990-7630912 GCA_015471245.1 Laticauda colubrina | reverse complement strand
TAGATAGATAGATAGATAGATAGATAGATAGATAGATAGATAGATAGACAGACAGACAGACAGACAGACAGACAGACAGACTAGATAAATCCAATCCACCAGGGCACTTTTCTATGTTAATTATAATAATTTAATTATATTCCAACTTTACTATTATTTTTACTTATTTGTAAAAATAATAATAAAGATGAGATATAAATAAATAAATAAAAATGAAAAAACATATCCAAAGCAGTGAATGTATCTAATACACCGTCCTCCTCCTATTTTTCCCACAACAACAACCCTGTGAGGGGAATTGGGTTGAGAGAGAGAGGGACTGACCCAAAGTCACCTAACTGGTTTTCATGCCTAAGGCAGGACTAGAACTCATGGTCTCTGGCTTTCTAGCCTGGTGCCTTAACCACTAGACCAAGGATGTCCAACCTTGGTAACTTTCAGGGTTGTGCTTCAACTCCATGCTGGATGTGGAATTCTGGGAGTTGAAGTCCACAAGTCTTAAAGTTGCTGAGGTTGGAACACTCCCAGTGTAAAGGAACGTAGAGGTGGCCTTGAAGAAGGACTAAATGAGCTATTGAGGGATCACTTGCCAAAAATTATACAGTCCAGAGGAAGTAGTTTGAGAAGCAAACTCAACACACATCCTTTTTTTTTTAGTATAAGATGGAATAAAAAGGGAGAGAAAGGTAGGTTTTCAAGATTCAGTTCTGGTGGTTGATGGATTCTTTTATTGATTAAGCACCATCAGATTGGCGTCAACTCTTAACAACCACATAGATTTCTTTAAGGCACTCTGTCATCCATCTGGACCTTTAGATCTTCTAATGATGCATCCACTCTTTCGATAATTGAGTCTCTCCTTCTTGTAGCTGGTCAGTCTCTTCTTTTGTTATTCCCCATTATTACAATAAAGAACATTTCTTAAACTCCCTGCTCTAGGTTCCTTGACTCAGCCCCTAAAAAAAGAGCTGATAGTCAGATATCATAGTAGTTCTGTTGTTTCCTTTTAAACCTTTTAAAGGTGTTTTTTTTTCAAGAGGCAACTGGACTTTCTGGTTTTTCTCTGAAGAGGTTTCACTTCTCATCCAAGAAGCTTCTTCAGTTCTGACTGAATGGTGAGGAGTGGAAGAAGCTTCTTGAATGAGAAGCGAAATCTCTTCAAAGAAAAACCAGAAAGTTTTTCTGAAAAAGCACCTTTGGGACAACCATGACCTGGTTAACTAAGAATCTCTATAAACACTTTCCTTTTAACGTTTTACTACTATGTCCATTAGGAATGAGCATGTGAGACTATAGGTAGTACTTGGTTTACGACCACAATAGGAACTGGGAAATTAAGTGTTAAGCAGTGCAATTGTTAAGTGAGATTGTCACAAGAAGATAGCCAATTTTATGACCTTTTTTGGCATGATTGTTAAGAGAATCATTGCAGTTATTACATGAGAATCATATGATTGTGATGTCAATTTTTCCAGACAGCTGACTTACTGACTTTGTTAGTTTTAATTTCTTTTTTTAATAGCTTCAGCAATAGCACTTAGATTTATATACCACTTCATAGTGTTTTACAGCCCTCTCTAAGCGATTTACAGAATCAGCCTCTTGCCCCCAACAATCTGGGTCCTCATTTTTACCGACCTTGTAAGGATGGAAGGCTGAATCAACCTTGAGCTAGTCAGGATTGAACTGCTGGTAGTTGGCAGAATTAGCCTGCAATACTGCATTCTATCCACTGGGCTACCACAGCTCGTTCAGTTGACAGGTTCATTCCAGTAGTAATTTTTTCCATGAAATCCAAACTTATTTAGAAGAGATCTGTGATTGCAGCAGTTGAGCTGCTGTATATCCATTTAAAAAAAAAATGTTTGCATTTGATTTTTAAATGATTAAAATAATAGTCCATCTAATGAGCATTATTAAATATGTTGCATTTTTAAACATAATCGGATTTGTTTCGTTGCACTTCCACATTTCGAAATCTTGCTGAATTGCTGTGGTTGAGCCCATAGTGCTATTATATTTTTATTGTATTTTAGACTGCTTTTAATTCTCTTGCGAGCCATCTCAAATATTACTTACAACTGAAAGAAAGTCTCAGCCACTACGGTACTCATTGCCCCTTTCTTGAGGTACAGCCAGAAAATACAAGGTGACCTTTGCAGTAATTTCTCATTTTAACTTTGTTAAATAAATCCAACCAATAAATGCAATGTAGTACAAAATAAAAAATAAAACTTCTAATACCAAACACACAGAGACCAGAATGAAACAAAATGTCACTTCCTTCCAAGCAAGAGAGCAAACTGAAATTTTGTCAAAATAATGAAGCCCAGATTTTGCATTGTATCGTTACCTTGTATGTCTATGGAGATTCTCAGTCCCAAAGGTGCTTTTTCAAAGTTTTTCCTTGAAAATGTTTTACTTCTCATCCAAGAAGCTCCTACGCTTCTGATTGAATGGTGGAGAAGGGAAGGATTAACAAAAATTTTAATCCTTGCAGTCATCTGGTCATTAGTATTCACTCTGAGAGCCATTGAGGCCACTTGGAGTTTTTTCTGTGCTTTCAGAATCACCTGAATAGTGCAAATGGGTGTGGAGCCTTCTTGGAACTGCTAAAAGGACAGGTGCTGTAAACCCTGAGGACATAAATAAATCTCCAAGTGGCCTCACTGATTCTCTAAAAGAATGCAAATGACCAGATGACAGCAAGGAATCTTTCCCTTCTACATCATTCAGTCAGAACTGAAGAAGCTTCTCAGATGAGAAGCGAAAGGTCTTCAAGGAAAAACAGAATCCAGTCGACTTTTGGGGAAAAAAACCCACCTTTGGAATCACCTGGTATGTTTCATTGCCATCTGTGATACTCAATGCTTCCAATTCAAATTTCCAAGTTGTCATCTTTCATTAATTTCCCTTTGTAACATCTATAGTTTATGAGATTCCATTACGCCCAAATCCAGTTTTGGCTACTTCTGGTCCTTTTAGTAGATACTAAGAGCTGGAGGTGCCAAATGTTGAAAGATGGGAAAAAAAACCCCACTTTGGAACTGTAAATAAAAGCAGATATTCAACCACTGCCCTCGCCAGCAGCAGTGTGTCTTGGAATTCATCAAGTAACCTAGGGGAACCTTGTTTTTTTCTCTGTTATGCTAAAACCACATTTGACTGATCACAGTTAATTAGAACGATTACATCTTCTAAATTTGAAAAAAGTCTTTAAGACTTTTTTCAAAGACTAAGAACTCTTTGGGGACTATTGTTTGTAATAATGATCGTTTTAAAGGGGAGAAAAAGTTATATTAACACAAGTAAAGAAAATTTGGTTTTCTTCAGTGGGAATGGAATAATCTTTGAAAATTAGTTACTGGTAGGCAGCTTGTTTGCCTGGTGAATTTGACCTTTGATAGGGACCCTTCCTTCCTTCATTCCTTCCTCCCTCCCTTTCTTTCATTCCACACTCTTTCATTTCTTTCCTCCCTCCCTCCTTTCCTTCTTCCCTCTTTCTCTGCCTCCTTTCCTCCCTCACTCACTCCTTTCCTCCCTCCTTTCTTTCCTCCCTCCCTTCTTCCCTTCTTCCTTCCTCCCTTCTTTCCTTCCCCCCTCCCCTCCTTCATCCCTCCTTTCTCTCTCTCTTCTTCCGTCCCTCCCTCCTTTCCTTCCTCCCTCCTCCCTGCCTTCTTCCCTCCCCTCCTCCTTTCCTCCCTCCCTTCCTTCTTCCCTCCCTCCCTCCCTCCTTTCCTTCCTCCCTCTTTCTCCTCCCTCCCTTCTTCCCTCCTTCCTTCTCTCCTTTCTTCCTCCCTCCCTCCTTTCCTCCCTCCTCCTTCTCCGATGACTTTAGTAGTCAGCTACAAGCAGCAAGGGGTTTCTTTTTGGATTAGGTGGGTAATCTTCTTTCTTTGGAATTCATTGGCTGTTACACTCTCACTAACGTACTAACAGCCAATGGATTCCAAAGAAAGAAGATTACCCACCTAATCCAAAAAGAAACCCCAACCAAAATCCAAGACAGAGAACAAGAGAATGGCAAAACCCTCCTCCCATTTATAAAAGGCACTACAGACAAAATCAGCAAGATCTTCCAAAAACACAACATTAAAACAGCATTCTGCACAAACAGAAAAATATCCACCATCCTAAGAAACCCTAAAGACAAAATCGAGTTAGAAAACCAAGGAGTATACGAAATCCCTTGCACTGCCTGCCCCACCACATACATCGGACAAATTAACAGAAGAATAAGTGCATGCATTGAAGAACACAAGAACTCAATCAAAACAGAGGAACCGACCTCTTCCCTGGTCTAACACTTCAAAGCCACAGGACATGAGATTGACTTTAAAAATACCAGAACTATTGCCAAAACCGAACACTTCAAGAACAGAATAATCAGAGAAGCCATAGAGATAGAAAAACGCTCACACAGCATGAATAAACGAGATGATACCTCCCGCCTACCAGCCATTTGGAAACCTGCCCTCATTAACAAACAAGTACCTAACATGAAGAATGACACCAGACCCACACCCACAAGGGCCACACAAGATGCTACCACCACACTTCCACATAGAAAGCAGACTCACACCCACACAGAAGATGAGACACGACCACGGACTAGAAGCCTTACCGCAGCTGCATCACTACCCGCTTCAAACCCCTCCAACCCATATATGAAGCGAACTGACGCCCACCATGAAGATGTGGCACGACTACGAACACGAAGCCAAACAACAGGATCACAGCTCACCAGCTCAAATCCACCAGCAACTAAGACTAGCCTGAGCACAACCAAGCCCCCACCTGAACAGAACACACCCCCAGCCAATCAGAACATGTACATCCTGAGGTTTTGTGGTGTCACCTCCTGAGTTCTGTGATGTGATATCCTGAGTGGGTGGCTGTGATGTGATGTTCCGGGTTTTGGTTTGGCTCTGAGTTTGAGGCCTGGCTATGTGTTCATGGTGTGTGTCAGTTTGCTTGGTTTGGGGGTCGGGGTGTGTGGCAGCTGGTGATGCAGCCATGGTCTGGTTTCTGGACGGTGGTTGCCTTTTGTCTATGGGGTTGGTTTGGGCTTGAGTCTGATGAGGGAGATTGGTGGTGGCATCATGTGTTGCTTTGGGTCCGGTGTTGGTTAACTTTTACATTCTTTCTTGCAAGATTTTATATGGTCTGTAGGACATTGTATTTAGAAGGTTGGTTAGTTTAGTTTATCAGTTAGCCCACAGGCCATAATAAAACACAGAGTTCAAAAAACAAATTATTTATGAAATCAATTTGAAATGAAATCGGAGTAAAAGACAAGGATTTAATATATAGACAAATAAAATAAGATAAAATTATATTTCAGTACCACCCCTATAATGTACAACATTGTATTTGGATGTGCCCATAAATAAGTAGTCCTTGACTTACAACAGTTTAGGGACTGTTCAAAGTTACAAGGCACTGAAAAAAGTGACTTATGATAGTTTTCACACTTACAACCATCGTAGCATCCCCATAGTCACATGATTATGTTACCATGCAGGACAGATGGGGAGGAAGCTAAGTACCAGATGGTAAGAACACAAGTGAGTGGTCAGACAAGGAAACCCAAACTCATCAATAGCCTCATACTGCAGTGAACAAGGACATACATTCAATTTTGCAGCTACTGGTTTTGTGCAGACTTTGGTCTGTGCACATGTATCATTTCTCCTGTGGGAGCTGCATTGGTTGCCGATTTGCTTTCGGGTGCAATTCGAGGTGCTGGTTGTCACCTTTAAAGCCCTTCATGGCTTGGAACCAGGTTATCTGAGGACTGTCTCATCTGCTAATCACATCTACCTGACCCATCAGAGCAGGGAGGCAAGGAATGTTGCAGGTCCCATCCCCAAGGGAGATACACCTGGTGGGACCCAGAAGGGCATACTCCATGTTGGCTCCCTCCTTTCTGGAACATCATTCCCTCAGAGATTAAAATGGCCCCCACTCTGACACTCTTCCAGAAGGCGCTTGAAGTCCTGGTTCTGTCAGCAGGCTTGGGGAATGCAGAGCATGATGGAGCCCATTAAATGGCTCGTGCAATGTGTTGTTGTTGCCAGGGCAGGGGATTGTGATGGGTGATTTCATTTTATTATACTACTATATATTATTATTTTATTAATTTTATTGTTTTTATATGATGCTTTTATATTCTTGTGAGATGCCTTGAGTCACCATGTCTGAATAGGCTGCAATATAAATTTCTTAAAAAATAAAATAAAAATAAAATATTAAGATTGTTGGATCAGCAGGCCCCAAAATGATCATAAGTCACTTTTTCAAGGTTGTAACTTTGGACACTAAAATGAATGATTGTAAATTGAGGCTGATCTGTAGATCAGTGATGGCACGATCTCTGCAGATGCCATGCCCTAAATAAAATAAAGAAATAACCCAGGTTTGTTACACTTACTAAACGGCTCCTGAAAAAAAAGGAGGTGGGTTTTATTTTATGTCTTAAAATTCTGAGATTAGAATTTGAATAATTAATTCTAGGATTCAAATGTACAGAATGTCAGGATTCCAGCAGCTGCCCTAATTAAATCATGAACCTTGAGCCAAGCTTCAGAAACTTCAAAGGATTTTGTCATGCCCTTGTTAAAGTCGGACTCTGAGGGAGAGGAGAAACAGCCGACAGGGAGTTTAGGTGTGTCTCCGGAGGTTGTGAGGAAGCTGAGGAAGGACAGAGGCTGGCTAGGGAGTCAGAGGAAGAATCAGGCCTATCCCCTCTTCATCCTAGGACATGCAGGGAGGAACGGAGAAGAAAACAACTTGGCTTACAAGAGAGGAAGTGGCATGATTCCCCTCATTAGTTACAGCTGGGGAGAATAGTATATCAGAGAGACGGTTAAAACACAGCATTGCCAGAAGCAAAACGTGTTTTATTTTGGGCTGAAGTTATCTTAGTTGGCATCCTTCCAACAGACTGTGTCTTGTTATCTCCTTGAAGTTGGTAATTACTTATCCTGGTCCATTGTGGAAATTCCTTCATTGTAGTTTGTTTTGGTTTTTTATTTCATCTCTATTTGTTCATTAAGTTCGGACTGTATTGCTTTTTTTTGAAGACTATTTTTGAGTATGTTTTATCTCCAATTGAGAATTATTGAACAGTGGGGCCAAACTGGAGACATTAAAGGACATTTATTTATGTTTTGGTTACATTTGTGTTGTACTCTAGATCATCACAGAATTATTCAAAGTGAATATGTCGGCATGACCTGTTATGAAGCCGATTCTGAGACATGTAATTCACTGTCACCCTTAACCCTGGTTTTCCCCCACCCCTCTGGGTGCATCATAATTCATATTCTTCAATGGAACACGTTCATAGCCTAGAGTCATCAATCATGTTCTCCAATTAGAGATTTGTGGGGCAGAAATTCCAGTAGCTTAGTTATAATCTTTGCAAGATAAGAATGGAACGCACTTTCGATTCCAAACTGCTGCACTGCACTTTGAAATATCTCCCCCCCTTCTGTTCATGGCAACTCTAAAATAGGCATAGAAATGTTTTATGAGTTGACATAGAAAACATATTTGTATTTGGTGAGCTCGACACCTCTTGCTTTCAGAATATCCTGGCTAAAGGAGGTCGATGAGAAGATATAAGCTACATATCGGTTCTCTCCACCTCCTGAGATATGATTGAAGAGATGCAATTTCAGCCTGCCTTAACAATCATGCCGGAGGATATTGTGATATCTGCCTCCTTAGAGTCTTGTAAGAGATGGGCATCTGTCAGGACTGTTTAAAATGTAATATTATGACACTGTATTGCAGAATATTAAATCAGTTGTCCCCTGAGGTTCTTTCCCAATTTGATTGCATAACCCGAGGTAGCGACTTTATCAGCGATGGGTGCTATTATTTGATTTTGAGGAACTGGCAACAATGAAAACATATTGAGGCAGGTGAAAACAGAAAGAAGCATTCCTAGGAAAAAAAATGCTGCCAAGTAAAGACAACCTGGCATTTTAAAAAGTAGAGGGAATTGATTAAACGTGTGGCATTTCACAAGACCAGAATCCTAATAATATCAGAACAACAGAACTGGAAGGAACCTTGGAGGTCTTCTAGTCCAACCCCTTGATCAGGCAGGAGACCCTATGCCAGGGGCCTTCAAACTTGACAGATTTAAGACTTGTGGACTTCAACTCCCAGAATTCTTCTTCCAGTCATATTAGCTCAGGAATTCTGCGAGTTGAAATCCACAAGTCTTAAAGTTGCCATGTTTGAAGACCCTTGCCCTATGCCATTTCAGACAAATGGTTATCCAATCTTTTCTTTAAAACCTCCAGTGTTGGAGCATGCACATCTTCTGGATGCAATTCCTTATTTTCCTGCAATTCTTTATCCGCCTTCTGATTTTCTATCTGAATTTGGAATCTATCCTAAAATTGCAGAGTAGAAGGAACCAGGAGTACGACTCAGGTGGCCTTGAAGACACAGATAAACTTCCAAGTGCTTCAACGATCTCTAAAACAGGGGTGTCAAACTCATGTTGTCATGGCAGCATCACATGACATATTGGGACTTTTTCCCCTTCCACTAAGCCATTTTGAGGCGGGGCCAGCATGTGACGCATCCAGCCCGTGGACCGGGAGTTTGACATCCCTGCTCTAAAAGGATGCAAATGACCAGCTGTCTGCAAGAAGTGTAAATCCTTCTGTTCCCCACCATTGTTCTGACCCACGCCCTTTTCCAACAAATCAAACACAATGCAGAAGAAACAGAAACCTTGTAATGCTTTTACAAAATAATTTGCTGTAATAAGCACAAGCCTTGCCAAACTGTGCAAGACTTGCCAAAAGATAACAGATAAGAAATAATTTGCAAAATAAGAATCTTCAAATACAAACTCAGGATACTGGAATGTCCACGAGGCTGGAGTTTCAAAACGCCTTTGCCTTCTGCAAAGTACATTCCTTTCACAGCTGGCTTTTATCTTCTTGAAGGAGGGCCCATTACTCCCGAATCACCCAGGCTGTTGTCACTGCTCTTTCCTGCGAGCAATCCTGCATGCACGTGCACTAAGCACAGGCTCCTCGGGAACCTCATCATCACTGCTGCCAGCCCCCACAATCTCTGAAGGCAGCAATCTAATCCCTAATGGTCCTGGCCCCTCATCTGAGTACTCTCTCTCCTCAGCCATCTCCACCTGCTGCTGGCTAACCACAACAGCCATCCAGTCAGAGCTGAAGAAGCTTCTTGAATAAGGAGCAAAACGTCTTCAAAGAAAAACAAGCAAGTCCAGTTGCCTCCTGAAAAAGCACTTTCGGGACATCAAAAAAAAAAAAAAAGCTCCCCAGAGAAAATAGTGGCCAACAAATCTGGTTATATCCCTGCAGTAATTGAAAGTTGAGTTCCTATATCTGGTCTTGTATGGAATTTATTAACTGATAGAAAGAAATGTCTGCATTTGTCCTTGCACAAGTTCAGTCAGAAAGTTCAGCTAATTTGTGAGAAAGAATTCATAACGTTATAAAATTTAATTACATGTCAAGGCAAAAGACAACTTTTGAACAGGGGTTGTATTGAATGCATGCCAATGGAGCTTGTCTCGGTATGCTCATTCCATGTTCCCGGGTTGCTCTGAGGATACAAGAGGCTTACGGTAGTAGCAGAGCAGAGGGGGGAGACAAAAGCCCCTGTTAGAGAGGAACAGGTGCAGCTCACAAAACTGTCATCATGTTATATGGGAGCACTGAACAAGGCAAGAGGATGCTTTGAAAATGGCAAATTAAGAGAAGGGAAGAAGAAATCTTTAGCTTAGTTTAATCCATTTGGTAGCATTTAGGCAAAGAAGGTTTGAGATCCCATTTCTATCTTTGTTTTACTTCAAAACCTTGCTAACGAAGGGAACTCCTGCCAGCGAATCATTAAAATTCAGAATTGTTCACTACTGAGGCACAAAAGCCATAGATTTTTTTCTCCCTTCGGAGTTTGCTTCTCCCGGAGCATTCTGATCAGACGGAAGGCTGAAGCTTCAGAGAAACAATTAACTGCCTGATGATGGTAATTTCAAACTTTGCTTAGCCACAAAACCAGCAAAGGAAATGAATATTTTGCTGATACTTTAAGGAACTGGTCTCTGAGGGAAGGTGCTCTTTGGACTGTAAAGGAATGTAGAGCTGTTGGCCTTGAAGTAAAGCATGAATTTAGTTCCAAAATGGGAAAGTTTAAGAAAGAAACTCAAAGTTATCCTTCTTCTTCTCCTCCTTCTTCTCCTTCTCCTCCTCCTCCTCCCCCTTCTCATCCCCTCCCCCTCCTCTTCTTCTGCTTCTGCTCCTCCTCCTCTTCTCCTCCTCCTTCCTCCTTTCTTCTCCCTCCTTCCATTCCCATCCCCTCATTGTTAAGTCCTGATGACTGCCTGAACAAATTCCTACAGTTTTCTTGGCAAGATTTCAGAAATGGTTTAACACTGCATCCTTCTTAGGGCTGAGAGTGATTCTTTTCTAGTTTTCACTATGGATTTTCTGGCAACAAGGGTTACAAATAGTTTCCTGTACTGTAGAACTGACTCTGCTTTTCCACTAAAGATCTTCCACCTCAATAGCCATTTTGAGAAGTTTTATTCTCCTCTTCCTACAGGAGAACTCCCCAGCTCCTCCGATACCAGAGTTCTATCAATCAAGTTGTCTGATATATGAGAAAGCAATCAAAAGCAGTCAGTGGTACACGACAAACTACTCCTAAAACTAAAATCTTATGGTATCTCTGGACAACTGCATAACTAGATAGAAGCATTCCTGTCAAACAGACAACAAATGGTCAAAATTGGGAGTGTCCGATCAAATTCTGTACCTGTCGACAGTTGTGTCCCCCAAGGCAGAGTTCTAGGACCAACTTTCTTCATTCTCTACATAAATGACCTCTGTGATCATATCAAGAGCAATTGCGTTCTCTTCGCTGATGATGAAAAGCTATTCAACCCCACAGACAAAACTGCAACCCTTCAAAAAGACCTTGACTATGTATCAGAATGGTCAAACAAATGGCAGCTTCAAATCTCAACAGATAAATGCTCTGTCTTACATATTGGCAAAAAAAAAAAATCAGAAAATAAAATACAAGCTGATAAAATACAAGTCAAGATCTTGTTGATGATCCAAGCTCTGTAAAGGACCTTGGAATACTCATCTCCAATGAACTAAGTGCTAGAGCCCACTGTAACTACATAGTTACAGTGGGCTCTAGCACTTAGATCATGGCTACATGATCTACATAGCCAAAAAGGCATTAAGAGTAATTAACTGAATCTTATGTAGCTTTTTCTCTGGTAATATTACATTACTGACGAGAACATACAAAACATTTGCTAGACCAATCCTCGAACACAGCTCATCAATCTGGAACCCACATTACGTATCTGATATTAGCACAGTTGAGAAAGTCCAGAAATATTTCACAAGAAGAGTTCTCCACTCCTCTACTCATTGCAGAATACCTTATGTCACCAGACTTGAAATTCTAGACCTAGAAAACCTTGAATTACGCCGCCTTCAGTCTGATCTAAATATGGAATATAAAATCATACATTGCAATGTCCTACCCGTCAATGAATAATTCAGCTTCAACCATAACAACACAAGAGCACACAATAGATACAAACTCAAGGTTAATCGCACCAAACTTGATTGCTGGAAATACGAATTCAGCAACAGAGTGGTCAATGTCTGGAATAATCTACCTGACTCTGTGGTTTCTTCCCCAACCCCCAAAAACTTTAACCTTAGACTGTCTTCTATTGACCTCACCCCTTTCCTAAGAGGTCTGTATGGGGCATGCATAAGAGCACCAACATGCCTACCGTCCCTGTCCTATTGTTTCGTTTATTTTTCTTATATGTACCTATTTCATGTATTCATAACTATATTTGTACTTATACCTATTATCTTGTAAGTGATTGACAAATCAAATAATAAATAAATTGACTAGCTCCCAGGAGGCACAACTTAGAAGGAGAAGTGGTTTGGTTGAAAGGGCCACGAGTTCAGATTGTTTTAAAATGACTGTGTGTTTATTCTTTTATGTTATATTCCCTTGACCTTTTTTGTGTATTGAAACAATATTTTTAAAGACCTTGTTGAAATATTCTCTGAGGTCTAGCCCCTTTTCAGTGTTTCAACACAACAAAGTCTAGTGATCAGGATTTTCCATTATCATTCTAACTAGAAAGTGAAAACATAAATGAAATTTCTATGTTGTTCAAAGGAACCCAATCCAATAAAATCAAAAGTTGGTCAATGATCTTCAAAAGATGTTGCTGCTAGATCAGGAAAAAGGATTTTTCTCCTCCCCTCCCCTCTTTTCTTCCTCTCCCCTCCCTCTCCTCTCAAAAAGATTGGCTGTTACTCTATCCATATATTTTGATAGTGACTCATCATGAGCAAAGTACATTATTCAGTATTTTTAAACCCGGCATTTAGCAGCCTTCCAAGAGCTAGAGGGACAGGAGGTGGTGTGTGTGTGTTATTGTGGCTTGTTTATTTTTCTCCTTTGTAGAGTGAGCTTTGAGTCACCTGGTGGAAACTTCAAATAATACATTCCCCAAGCAGAGGTTCAGTCCTGGAACAGCATCTTAAAACACCACATTTTCCTTTTCTTCTTGTTTCATGGATGGCTTAATGAGCTGCAGTAATCATTTGTTTAGTTGCAAAATAAATTTGAACTTGGAGCCTGGTCCCATTGGGGAAACGGCACTGAAATTTCAATTGAACTGAAAAAGCAGGAATTAGTCTTTTTCAGAGAGAAGTGTTGTGCTGTTAAATTAAGGTAATTAGATCTTTGGGATGCTACACGGGGGCCTCTCAGCCCATTGCTAGCTCATTTCAGATGGGATGATGGATTTCCAGGACTTTGATCAACTTTGGAATTTCACTTAGCATTTTTCAGACATTTAAGCGATATTTATTTATGCATATGTGCATGGATTGAGATGGGCAGCTATAGAAACAGAATATATAAATAAATGAATAAGTTACATTCTTCTTCTCTCCAGTTAGCTAACCTTTTCAGGGTAAAAAGCAAAACAGAATTGGGTTTTGTTAGTATATGGATCAAAAATCTCCAGGAAAGGAATCCATCCATCCATCCTTGAAGGATAATAAGAGTCGTAGTGATGCAGTGGTTAGAATGCAATACTTCAGGCTAATTGTCATGCCGCTGAATCCAAGGAGGAAGCTGGGCAGCTGACAGGTAGTATAAGTGTGGCTCTATTGGGAAGGGCAAAGTCTCCAGAAGTTGTGAATGCTCCAACATTGGATGTTTTTAAGAAGAGATTTGTCTGAAATGGTATAGAGTTTCTTGCATAAGCAAGGGGTTAGACTAGAAGACCTCCGAGATCACTTCCAACTCAGTTATTAAAAACGGGGCATAGCTAAGAGTCCAGTGGTCAGTTGGTATAAAGCAGCACTGATGGTCAGTCGGTATAAATCAGAATCCCAAATTACCGATGATTTTACATTTGCAATTGTGAGAGATGCATAGTAAGAGCTACACATTTTTTCTGTACTCGTCTTCCTTCTGGAAGGTGTCATTACAGAATTTGTCTGGGAGAAATGGTACGTGCCTTTGGAAGCCATTTTTGGCCCTCAGCTGATTTCTTGCTTGAAAAATCATTTGGGCTTTTCTAAATCTATAATCAGATAGCAGGTGAAAAGGTCTTATTTTCGGGGGGATGTCATCCACTGACTAATCTCACTTGTGCGCGTCGCCCTTGGCCTCCTTTTCGCTGTCAGAGGCCTTCAGAAACTTCTTCTTCTGCAGCTGTCAAGGCTTTCCTGAAGGCCTCTGCAGCTGATAACAGAGTTCAGGATCAATCCAGAGCTTTGTTATCAGCTCCAGAGGCCTTCAGGAAAGCTTTGCCAACCTTGTCAGCTGCAGAAGAAATGGACCAGCAAGGCAGGTGTAGGGGTGTGCAAAGCCTGGTTACAACTGTACAAAGGTAAGTAGTAGGGCAGCTCCACCACCCCCCTCCCCACCCTAGCTTAATTTTTACCCGCCCACTCTGGACTGGGCAGGATCTTAATTAGGGTTTATTTTGGGGGTAGGGCTTATATTGGGTGCACATGTAAAAATCAAGCTAGGACTTACTTTCAGGGTAGGTCGTATTTTTGGGGAAACAGGTTAGAAAGCCAATCTGACGTAGTTTTTAAGGTGCTAGCCCAAGAATGAAGAAAAGTTGAGCTCTAGTCCTGTCTTAAATATGAAAAACTGGCTGGGTGATTTTTAAGCCAAATACCAAGAGATTGTGAGTTCTAGTCCCGCCTTCTGAATAAATTTTCAGGTTTTTTTTTTCATTTATTACTGTTTGATTCCCATAGCAACTGCTACTTGTTCCTGTGCTTCCCAAATTCTTAAACTCAAAGCATTTATACTTATAATGATAGAAGCGCCCTAATTCTGCCTATCATGATGGACACTAGAGAAATAAATGAAAACTTTCTTGGACACCATGTATTGTGATGGATAGCATCATATGAACCTCAGTATGCACACTCAGAATTGGTTCAATAGGGTATTGATTGCTGTTTGTTTTTTTCATCCAAGCCAATTTCATGTTACATAGGATTGGATCACTGGTGGTAAAGCAAGAGAACAAGCCAGGATTGTGTTGCTTCTTATCAATCCTTATCGGTAGGGTTTGTGACAGACCCAAAGGTGGTTTTCCAAAAGAAAACTGGACTTTGTTTTTCCTTGAAGACATTTTGCTTCTCATCCAAGAAGCTTCGTCAGTTCTGACTGGATGGTGGGAGAATGGAAGGATTTATACTCTTTGCAGATAGCTGGTCATTTGAACAAAGAAAAAATTCAGAAAAAAGAAAAGATTCACTTGAGTTCAGCCAGATTTCTATCACAAAGGTGCTTTTTTCAAGAGGCAATTGGACTTGGATGAGAAGACATTTTGCTTCTCATTCAAGAAGATTCTTCAGTTCCGAAGGAATGATGGGGAATGGAAGGATTTATATTCCTTGCAGACAGTCTGCATTCTTTTTAGAGAATCGTTGAGGCCACTTGGGGGTTTATCTGCATCCTCAGAGTCACCTAAATAATGCAAATGGGTGAGGAGCCTTCTTGGAACTGCTGAAAGGACTGTGTTGTAGACAGGAGATAGGTGGTGTCATGTCCTTTGTCCTCTGTTGAGGGAAGGTTATTCAATTTTAATCAAATTAAAGTTTGATCACTGGCTTCTTTGTGCCCTCTTTCAAACCAATGATCTTCTCTGTCCAGAATGTGGACTTTGAGATCTCCACTGACATTCAGGTTGTCACAGAATTATGTGGCATTGCCTTCCCTTTCAGTCAAACTCAAATAACTTCCTTCTAAGAGAGAGAGAGAGGGGGGGGGGGGGGGGGGGAGGCAGGCTGTATTTATGTCTGATAGGGGGAATGCTTGTTTCTTGAAGGCAGCCGTGCTTATTAACCTAATTCCTTCATAGAGTTAGCTCTTCCCAAAGAAAATGTCTCTGCTAGTGCAAGCAGAATATATTAGTTGGAAGAAGGCAGAGCCAAACCAGGAATTTGATCAATGTGCCTGGCAGTAAAGAGTGAGAATTCCACAACTGCCCTTCTTTTGTTCATTGGTTTTTTTTCTGGTTGCCTCCTTTTCCTTCTTCTCCTTGTCCGTGATCCTCGGAAGGGATGGGTTTGAAGTTCATCCCAGCTGTGGGAAGCATCGATTGCTACTGCCAGCAGAAGCCGGGGTTGCTGCCAAGCATCTCTGCTGAGTCGAGTCATTGATTGACAAAGACCGACCAGCAGATGATGCTGTGTGTGGCTCTCCTCTCTCTCCCTCTCTCTCTCCCTGCTCCCACGGTGCACTGCTGATAGCAGCTGTCAAAAGTATTTGGTTTACGGAAACAGGACCTTCCTCTGCCGGGAAAGGGAAGGTTGGCAGAAGGATCTGATCCCCGGTCTCCTGCCATGAAGACGTACCTTCCTCGGCAGCACAGCTGCTGCTGTGAATCTGATGGGATAGAGCCTGCCAGAGGAATGCCTGCCAGAGGTGTCCATTGCACCTCCAGTTGGCCAGAAAATGCCCCAGCGCATTGTGGGTATCATCAGCCTCATGGCCAGGCGTTAACATCGACAGCTTCAGGACCTCTGTGTCCAACTTCAACCCAAACCAAGGCGAGATGTCATCCTACACAGGACAACAACGCACAACGAAACCCTCGGAAAACCTTGGTGAAAGTAAAGGGGATGAGCAGAGGTAGAAGCACAGAGTGCAGCTGTGCCCACAACTGGCACGAACCGGTACAGGTGAGCCTCTTTTGTGTCCCAGGTTGCCTAGACTCCTAAATCAAACCAGTTAAAATCAATTAGCCATCACTTTTTGAAAGGATCAAAAGTTCTTAAGCCTAGCAGCACATTTTATGAAAGCCTGATGTACTGTCCAGTGTGAGTAAGAGATGATTTTGCAGGGATTAGCTTCTGAGAAATATTTTATTCTCTCTTTTTTTTTTTTTTTTCATATACTGTCTTTAAAGTTTGGTGCCCTTTTCCCTGACCATATTGTGGCTTTGCAACATTGGACCGTGTGTTAACATTCATTCGTTGTCATTGTGTTGGGAAATGGTATCTCTAAGTAGCTAAAGCGATTCAGAGCAGGAAGAAAGAAAAGAGAGTAACTGAAATATAATTGAACCAGGGGAATATCTACAAAGAAAAATCTAGGATGAAATAAGATTTTTATTATGCTTGTCTTCTACTTGCAGTATGTATAATGAATTTGTTGTGGTCTGAAGTTTTGAAAATGACACCCCAGGCACTGTAACTTAGATTTGGTTATGCTAAGTATGAACATACAAGAGATACCTAAGCAATATAACAAATCTCTGATCGGCTGGTAATATTGAGAGATAACTATAATGGTCTCCTTTCTATAGACTTCCAGAAATTAGAGTTTGTTTTTTCATTTTTCCATGAGTTAAAATTTTGCTCAATTTTTTATTGGTCTTAATATTATGAAATGTTGTTAAGGAGAAAGAAAAACAGTAACAGTGTTAAATCTGTAAACCAAGAAATTAGTGTAAAAGTCTGAAAACAGGGTGTAAATAAATGTTTTCTTTGAAAAATAATCTAGTTTTTTTTATTTAAAAGGAAGCATAAATCACTTAAAGTTAACTTTCAATATAGAAGCATAGGTATCAGGTATAAGTTTTAGTAAGAAAGATGTTTGTATGAGTTTGGAAAACTCCTGCGAACTTTACAAAAATAAAGTGTTACTATTTACATGAAAAGAAAACTAATAGTGAAAATTCAGTCTCTAATGAATAGCTTCATGTTATGTCTATGAATGCTAAATTTTACAAGGCACTATAGATTTCCATTCGTTGAAACACATTGAATGGAAACACAGGTTAAAGGAAAATGGCATTTGAATGTCTAAATCTATACTTATGACTGTCTATGAGCAATTGTTATTACTGTGGGTCTGAATTAACTTCTTTAAAAAAAGAAAATGCAACGGACTGTCCTGTATTGTTTATTTTATCAATGTTCTTTATTTTATTTAATGCCATCACTCTGATAAACAAATCATTCCCTCAACACTAAGTCTGCATTACTTTTTCTAATAAGCTTCCCATCCTTTCTTTCACCCATCTCCTCCCACTTGTGACTATATGACTGTAATTTTGTTGCTTGTGTCCTTACGATCTATATTGACTGTTTCCTAGAATGATTTGATTGCTTATTGTACCCTCTGACTATTATTAAGTGTTGCATCTTTATGATTCCTGACTCTTGACGAATGCATCTTTTCTTTTATGTACACTGAGAACATATGGACCAAAGACAAATTCCTTGTGTCCAATCACACTTGACCAATAAATTATTCTATTCTATTCTATTCTATTCTATTCTATTCTATTCTATTCTATTCTATTCTATTCTATTC
>BLBF01000006.1:7593478-7605649 GCA_015471245.1 Laticauda colubrina | reverse complement strand
CTATCTATCTATCTATCTATCTATCTATCTATCTATCTATCTATCTATCTATCTATCTATCTATCTATCTCCACCTCTATCTAACTCCATCTACCCATCTATCTCCATCCATCCATCCATCCATCCATCCACCTCACCATCTATCTTTCTCTATCCATCCATCTATCTCTATATCTATCTACCTATCTATCTCTATCTACCTACCTACCATACCTACCTGCCATGTCATATATGTTTGTATCCATCCATATTTATCTATCTATCTGTCTATCTATCTATCTCCATCCATCCATCCATCTATCCATTTATCTTCATCCATCCATTCACCCACCCACCTATCTACGTTCCTACCTACCTAAACTATGTCTATCATCATCTTCTAGTCCAGGGGTAGGGAAACTAGGCTCTTCTATTACTTATGGACTTCAAATCCCAGAATTTCTGAGTGAGCCATAAAAGGTACCCCATCCCTGGCCTACTGGTTGAGGGGGAAATCTATTTTTTACTTGAATGGGACTGTTTAAAATACAGATGTAGGACATGTCCACTCAGGAATTCTGGGAGTTAAAGTCCATAAGTGATAGAAGAACCAAGTTTCCCTGCCCCAGTTCTAGTCCAACCTTCTGCTTAGGAAGGAAACCCTATACTGCTTCAGACAGTATTCATAGTTTTCTGTGTCATACCTATATTTCATTCCTGGACACTTGCATCATTTGAAGACTAATCTTAGCTGCATACCTTCCTGTGGGGCCTCTTTGCTCTCTGTTTGCCATTCTGGGCTATTGACATTTAGCTGATCTGGACTCTGATCTCACCTCTGGCCCTTCTAGGTGTTGCAAAGTTGGCCAGCAAAGCTAATGCTGAACCAAGTTAGTTGCACTGCAATGTTTGCAGCGATAGTGATGCACAGCTTGCCTCTTGGGAGGGTAGACATTTGATTGATTTATTCTACATTTTTTATCTTGCTTTTATTACTTTTATAGATAACTCTAGTCAGGAACATACCTAATACGTCTTCTTCCTCCTATTCTCCCCACAACAACAACTCTGTGAAATGAATTGGGATGACAGTGAGTGGCCCGAGTCACTCTAAGGTGGGACCAGAACTCACTGTCTCCTGATGATTGGTCCAAGGTCAACCACTTAGCTTCCATGTCTAAGGCGAGACTAGAACTCACTGTCTCCTGATGATTGGCCCAAGGCCAACCATTTAGTTTCCATGTCTAAGGCGTGACTAGAACTCACCATCTCCTAGAGAATGGTCCAAAGTTGCCCAGACAACTTTCATGTCTAAAGGCCCGGTCCCACTGGCCAATGGACGCAAAACGTATGCATAAAGGACACAGCGGACGAGTAAAATTTCGGGGGTGCCTCCATCCGTTGTCATCCACTCCAAAAAGTGGCAAAAATTTGTATAAACAGAACGGAAAATAACAAAAAAGAATGGACGTAGGTAGTATGTAGCGGGGAAGTTAAATGGATGTTCATAGGAAGCCTAGCAGATGGAAGCAGATGACACCTCCGAAGGGGTTCCAGGGAATAATTGCGCAGCGGACGCATAGCGGATGAAGCGGATGCATCATATATGCCTAAAGGAAAGAAAGGGGATGCTGCACGGATGTATATTGGATGCAAACCGTTCACTGCGCATCCTTTCTATTTCCGTGCTACTAACGCTGTGTAGACGTTCCGTGTACCTTTTGTTTCCTCCCTCTTTCCGTTTTCAGCTGCAGCGGATGTGAGTTGTGAGGATGCCCAGAGGATGCAGAGAGGATACAGCGGACATTTAACGGATGATAAATGGACATAGAACATTTGTTGCTCATATGTCGCGGATTTACATCGTACATGGCGGAAAGTTCATCCGCTCAAAAAGTTTTGTACAGCTCAAAACTTCTTGCACAGATGAAATTGCAGTGGACGGATACTCGACGGATAGAGCATATGAAACACGTATGCAATGAGTACACAACAGATGCATAGCGTTTTCCAATGGATGGCAAGCTTTTTTTAACGTTTTACATCCTTTTTGCATCCATAGGTGCAGTGGGACAGGGCCTTAAGGCAGGATTAGAACTCACCCTGATTGTCCCAAAGTCACCCAACAGGCTTTCATGTCTCAGGTGAAACTAAAACTCACAGTTTCCTTGTTTCTAGCCTGGTGCCTTAACCTAGATCAAACAATTTGCTTGTTTACCCTGATCCCTATACCTTTGTATTTCCCACTTTCTATAATACTGAATTCCTACATGCCATTTAAACATTTCCCTCCAGTTAACCAAATAAATTAACTATTTAAAAAAATTTTTTTACTTATACAGGGTTCTTGCAAAGGATTGAGGGAACCCATGCACTTATTTTATTTGATATATTCACAATGTTATTACTTTTACTTTGCAGCACAATCAGAACAGAGAGATTGGCAGATAGATTCTAACCATAGATTTATATTAATTCAGAGCCCAAAAGTCATAAAGCAATCTGGTGCAAAAAATCTCCTTTCCTATTGTTAATTGTTTTGCACTGACTTTCTATTAACCTGAGATGCAAATTTGATTGTTTCTCCAGAGAGTGAAATTGCATGAGGGCTGGCAAATCTGCAAACTGTGGCACCTTAAATCAGAAATGACAGTTGACAGAATCCAGTGCAACATGCTGGATTTCAAAAGGAAACGATAATTAATGTTTAGCTGCAGGCATGCTGGCTGGAGTTGTTTAAAAGAAAAGGTTGTGGGGCTTTGGGTGGTAACTTCCAGTGTTATCATGGACGTGTGGTTGTCCAGATGAACAGAAAAGGGGAATGGGGAAATGGATCTGAGTATATATATATATATATATATATATGTGTGTGTGTGTGTGTGTGTGTGTGTGTGTGTGTGTGTGTGCGCGCGCGCACGCTGTTTAGCTTCCTTCTGGTATTATCCCACGTCATTGTAGTACTGTTAAAGTTGTAGCAACGTTTCAGCAGAATCTCATCTGCCATCATCAGGCTTCTGTGTGGATGTGAGTCTCACAGCTCCTGGTTTCAAATTCGAGGCTGGTCCATTCTGATTGGCTAGGAGCCTGGGTCTGTGTTCACTGGACTTGGAGTTTGATTGATTGGTGTTTCTGGTTTCTTCTGTCTGTTTTGTGGCTTTGATTGGCTGGCAACACTCTGTTCTTGTGTTAGAGGCTTTCAGTGCAGCTTGGCTTCATGTGAAAGGACGGCTGTTGTTCATTAGCAAGCTAGGATCTTGACAAGAAAACCCCCATCAACTCCCAACAACTGAAACAATTAGTATACAACATTTCCAACAGAGAACTCAACGAAACAGAAACAGATGTCCTATCCAAAGGATTCAATTATGCCATAGCACCCAAAAAAATCCCAACAGAATCCATCATATGTGCAGTAGAATCCAGCCTAACAAAATTAAATACAGATGAAGCTGACAGAATAAGACACCAGGTTACTCACATCTTATGCACAACGAAACCACCAAAAAATAATTTGCAAAAAGATGAATTCACAGCACTACAAACCCTGAAAAATGATAACAGCATAATAATACTCCCAGCAGACAAAGGAAATCCCACAGTAGTAATGGACAGAAAAGACTATGACACAAAATTAACAGACCTACTCCAAGACTCCACATACAAAGCTATAAACACAGACCCAACCACATATCTAGAAAAATTAACCAAGAAGAAAATTACAACCAGCCACATAAGCAGAGAAATCCAACAAACGATCATCCCAAGAGAAAAATCTTCTAGATGCCCCAAATTATACGGCCTCCCAAAAATACACAAAGAAGGCATACCTCTCAGACCCATAGTCAGCTCCATAGGAGCACCATTACAAAACCTAGCTAAATACTTAGCAAAACAACTACAGCCCCATGCTGAAACCGCAGCTTCATATGTACAAAACTCATACCACTTCTTAGAAATGATCAAAGATCTGCACGTGGAACAAGAAGATCTGCTTGTAAGTTTTGACGTGGTTTCACTATTCACTCAAGTCCCAATAAAAGAAACTCTTGAAATCATCAAAAATAAATACCAACCAGCCAAAGACCTCATGGAACTAACAGAACACTGCCTAACCAACACATATTTCATATACAAAGGACAAAGATACAAGCAAATTGAAGGAGCCCCTATGGGATCACCACTGTCACCCGTCATTGCAAACCTGTTCATGGAAGAATTCGAATCCAGAGCCCTGGCTAATGCCACCCACAAACCCAAACTATGGCTAAGATACATCGATGACACATTTGTGATTTGGCCCCATGGAAAAGGAAACCTAAACAATTTCCTAACACACCTAAACAACACACACCCCAAAATCAAGTTCACCATGGAAATGGAAATAAACAAACAACTACCATTCCTAGATGTACTAATCTACAAAAGAACAGATGGCACACTGGGACACACCATATACCAAAAGAAAACACACACCAACCGCTACCTCAACGCCCAATCCCACCACCACCCAGCACAGATAAATTCCGTGGCGAAAACACTAATTACCAGAACCAAACGCCTGGCAGATAAGACACATATAAAGACTGAACTATGCACCCTGACTGAAGTATTGACAGCCAATGGCTTCCAAAAAAACAAAATCACCAACTTGATCCACAAAAACACACCAAGACATTACAGAGACCTAGAAGACCAACAGACCTATGGAACAGCTGTCTTGCCCTACATAAGAGGTACTACAGATAAAATCAGTAAGATACTACACAGGCATCACATCAAGACTGCCTTCAAAACAGACAAAAAAAATAGCAGCCATCCTTAAAAACCCCAAAGACAAAATTGACCTGGAAAACCAAGGCATATACGAAATTCCCTGTACATCATGCCCGGCCACATACATTGGACAGACCAATAGAAGAATAAGTACTCGCCTAGATGAACACAAAAATGCAGTAAAAAAGCTAGAACACACCTCCTCACTAGTCCAACACATGAAAACCACAGGTCACAACATCAACTTCAATGGTACTAAAACCCTGGCCACTATAGAAAACCCCAACCACAGAATCATCAGAGAAGCCATAGAGATTGAAAAAAGACCTGAAAGCATGAATAGAAGAGATGATTCCAGCAGACTGTCAATAATTTGGAAACCTGCACTCTCAAATAGAAAGATCTCCACGCCACAAGCCAGGCAAACACCTGAGCACAGACAGACTCCCTCTGATGCCTCCAACTCAAACACCCCCCACCAGGCACCCAGGTGAAACCTAGCTTGCTAATGAATAACAGCCATCCTTTCACACGAAGCCAAGCTGCACTGAACGCCTCCAACACAAGAACAGAGTGTTGCCAGCCAATCAAAGCCACAAAACAGACAGAAGAAACCAGAAACACCAATCAATCAAACTCCAAGTCCAGTGAACACAGACCCAGGCTCCTAGCCAATCAGAATGGACCAGCCTCGAATTTGAAACCAGGAGCTGTGAGACCCACATCCACACAGAAGCCTGATGATGGCAGATGAGATTCTGCTGAAACGTTGCTTCAACTTTAACAGCATTCCAGTGACGTGGGATAATACCCGAAGGAAGCTAAACAGCACGCATGTAAGTACCCGTGAAAGCTTAAAAATATATATATATATGCTGTTTAGCTTCCTTCGGTAAGTACTGGGAATGTGCAAATGGTTTTTCATCAGTGAACCTCTAGATCAGTGGTGGGATTCAAACAATTTTACTACCAGTTCTGTGGGTGTGGCTAGGTGGGCGTGGCATGGCTTGGTGGGCATGGCTTGGTGGGCATAGCAGGGGAAGGTTACTGCAAAATCTCCATTCCCTCCCCACCCCTCTAACCTGCTTTCCAGCTCTGTTCTCCTATGCAGGGCAACCAAAGAAGACCAGCCAATCAGCTGGGACTCAGGAGGCAGAGAAGAGATGGGGCGGAGCCAGTCAGAGGTGATATTTGCCAGTTCTCCTAACTACTCAAAATTGAATACCACCACTGCTCCAGATCACTGGAGTACAACCTTGGCCACTTCAAGACTTGTGGACTTCAACTCCCAGAATTCCCCAGCCAGAGTTCACAAGTCTTAATGTGACCAAAGTTGGACATCTCAGCTTTAGATAATTGGGAATTGCATTTCTCCCAGGTTCTTCTTTTAACTTTATAGTTTACCTGCAATTCTTGGATGCTTTTATGCTTCAAGAATTAGCCACGGCTGGCCTTTTTTTAAAGAGCATCCCAATTCAGTTTGATGGCTTCCACCCATCTTGGCTAACTGTGAATGTTCTTGTTGTGGTTAGCCAGTAGCAATGAGGAAGAGGTTCTCGAGGAGCCTGTGCTAAGTGCAAGTGAGTGCAGGATGATTCATAAAAGAGCAGCACAGGCAAGTCAGGAATAAGAATGCTAATTAATGGCCCCTCCCTCCAGGAAATATAAGCCTGGTTTCAAATATTTTTTGCCTTTGCAAAAGGCAAAAATGTTTGAAGGACTCAGCATAGTGATTAAAGACTCTGGTTTATTTGAAGACTTCTGCCAAGGTTTTTCTGATTGGACTAATTGGCTGCAAGCCATTTGTTATCTACAAAGAGGTTTATTTGTAGATTAAAGCTGTGAAAGTTTGAGTTACTGAGTTTATTTGTGTTTGCTCTTTGGGAACCTGGTTGGGTCAGAACAACTCTACATGAATTACCAAATTGTGGGTAATTTTAAACTGGCAGGAGTAGTCAACACCCTAGCTGATAGGCTCAAGATCCAGTTGGGTCTTGACAGACTTGAACACTGGGCCCTATCTAACAAAATGAAATTCAATGTAGAGAAAAGTAAAGTCTTACACTTTGGGAACTCTCCCCGCCCACTCACTCCTTAACCGGTAAACTTGTCTGCTAAGTTGGTATTTTTCCTTTTTCCGACCATCAGCTGTTCTGCTGTGCCAGGAGATTTAGATTAGCTAGGAAGCAGGAAATGGTTGAATTTCTTGCTTTCTAGCCAAGCACAGCTGAACCTTCCTTAGGACTGAAGGTTTGCTTGCAAGCAAATTCAGTGCAGACTCACGGCAAGCAAATTTGAGAGACTGAGCTAGCCGATGGCAGATAGATAGATCACTGAATGATTCTGGGAACAACTCAATCTGCCTGCTTTGCCTGATTTTGAATAAAAGTTGCTTTTTTTATATAAAAAATTCAATATTTACATATGTGGTGTGTTGTGAGTTAATTTTGTGAGTTTGCTTGCAAGCAAATTTTATGTGACAGACTGAGCTAGCCAATGGCAGATAAGATAGATTTCTGAATGAATCTGTGATTCTGTGAGCAACTCAATCTGCCTGCCTGCCTTGCCTGATTTTGGGTAAAAGTTGCTCTTAAAAAATATATATCAATATTTATATAAATATTTATAATATTTACATACAAGACATACCCAGCCAATCACATGACCACCAAGACACACTCACAAATTAGGCCACGCCCACAGAGCCAATTATTGGTCCCTGGGATCTAAAATTATGAGTTTGGTGGTCCCTGAGGTCCAAAAGGTTGGCGACCCCTGGCCTAGAATGTGTAAAGACTCAGAAGTAGTGATCCAGAAGGGGTGATGGACATTATTACGTGTCCTATAGGTCCCTAGTGCTCTCTGATCTTGGTTGTTTTCTTGAAGACATTTCATTACCCAACTAGATAAGGTCATCAGTGCTAGAAAGAAATAGGAACAAATCCAAGTTGAAGTACTAGAAGGGATTGGCATCGCCAGGGAACAATTCCAGGTCTCAGATGTTCTTTAGAGTCTGCTGCTACGAAAGGACCACTCATAGCAAGCAGGTAACAAAGTTTTTTAATGTCCCTCCATGCAGTGACATCAAGTAACAAATGAACATTGTAGTAGTATAAAGTCAACTCTGAATTGTAAATGCACTATATTTATCCAGTAGGTAATAATTAAACTATTCTCGCATTACCCCAGCCACCATCCAGTTACATTGCTAACATTCACAATTATTACCAAGATGGTATTTGAGTAAACCTCGTATTCTATTAACATGGTTAATCCATTGTCAGCCCCATAACTCATAACCACCATAAATAGCACCAGACCATCATTAACCCAACACTCATGTTGTGTGGATCCAGGCTCCATTTTGGCATTCAATGTCCTTCAACTCTCTGCCGGGTTTTTCATGTATTCCACTCATGGATTGTTGCGTGTCATCTCCCAGCGCGAGGATCAGCTGTTCCTCACACTCGGCACCTAAGCAGCAAAGAGTAGCACCATCGAGCATCGATTCCCCGGCAGCACTGGGCAACCTGAATACGATTGGGTTGGCACCACAGCCAGCACAAAACGGTAGTCAGGACTGTTGTGAAGGTGGGGGGGGGGGATTCTGTGGTTGCGACACCAGAGGTGTGATTAACTGGTGTAACAACTGGTTTGGTGAGCACCTGCTTTGCGCATGTGCAGAGGGTTTGCTACTGACCTTCTCCTACAAACTTGCTGTGTGTTACTGACCTTCTCCCTGTGTGTTAAACAGCTGATACGCGGCAATCCGCTGTGCTGCATGAAGCAAGTGAGCTTGAAAACCAGGGAATAAAGGTCAGAATAGAGGTGGGAGTGGAGGTTCCAACAGCTGATCATCAGAGCTACCGGGCCAGTCGAACCGGGCTGAACCAGTAGAATTCCACCCCTGAAACAATTTGCAAGTTACTAGTATATAAAAAGTGATTAAACCCCACTCCTTTCAGTACTGATGATGATACCTACTGTGGTAATGAAACGTCTGCCAGAAAACAACCAAGCTCTGAGACCAGAGATCCTCCAGTTCAACCCTGCGCGACAAAAATTCTTTTCTCTCTGTATTCTGCTGTCCTTAAAAATGTGTCCTTTATGCCGCCGACTTCTTAATTTTCTTACCTTTCCAAACCTGACTATAACAATCCAGAGTCCTAAGTGTCTTTCATGTCACCTCGTTTTTGTGTTACGTCCTTCAACATCTGTTAGGCCTCCAGTGCATTTTTAAAAAAAACGTTTTCCAGGAAAACGGACTCTTCATTCTGGTTGATTTCTTTGGCAGCTGCACCTGTGGTGTTGAGCTTCAAGTATTTTTGCAAGTTTTTAATTTTTAATTAATGCCCTGTCGATTATTAATGAAATGCCTAGGAAGGTTTGGGGATTTGATTGGCCTATGTCACCTTAGCTATTCCATATGTGGTTCCCCCCCCCCGCAATAAGGAATGTAATTCTCCCTTTTGTGGCTGTGAGCATATTGTAAGCTCAAAGTGACGAATGTCAAGGATGGAGACTCAAGCTGTTGTGTGAAGAACTCGTAAGGGGGTCATTATCTTTGAAGCTGCTGTTATTGGTACTGAACTGGGACCCAACAGGTGGGACATCAGTTGGATTTTCCAGCAGAAAAAAAAAAGTACAGGTGGCCCTAAATTTATGACAATTGAGCTTTCTTGGTGTGGAGACAGTACCTTGGTCCTTAACACTAATAAGACCAAGGAGCTTATAGTGGACTATAGAAGGAACAGATCAGACATCCAGCCCTTGTTTATCAATGGAGACCAAGTGGAGCAAGTGGCCAGTTTTAAGTTTCTGGGTGTTACCATAAAAGAGGACCTGATCTGGGGGGCTCACATTGCAGCCCTGGTCAAAAGGGCCAAGCAGAGATTATACTAACTGAGACTTCTCAGGAAACAACAATTGAATGAAAAACTGCTGGTGACCTTCTACTGCTTCACCATGGAGTATCTTAACTTCCTGAAACTGTGTATGGTTTGCCAATTGCACAGTGGCAGATAGAGCAGCACTCCAGAGGGTTATTATCATTGTCCAGAGGATCATTGGTTGCCCTCTCCCCTCTTTGGAAGAGTTTTATAGATCCCGCTGCATTAAGAAAGTTCAAAACATTCTCAAAGATCCATCTCATCCTGGAAATCCTTTTTTTTTTTTTTTAAAGTATTTCCATCTGGTAGATGGTACAGGACAATAAAAACAAGGATAAATAGGCTGAAAAACAACTTCTATCCCAGAGTACTAATTATATTGAATTCTACTGTATAGTACAATATGAATGCAATATCAGGGGTTTTCAATTTAATTGTATAGAACGTGAATGCGTGTTTTTGTTTTATTTTTATAGTTATAATGTATACTGAAGATGGCATTTAATTTCGTTGTATGAGGTGCAATGATAATAAACTCCAGATTTCCATTGCTAAATGAGATAGTCAAGTGACTTTTGTCCCATTTTACGACCTTTCTTGCCACCATTGCTGAGTGAATCAGTGCAGTTGTTCAGTTAGTAACACTGTTGTTAAGTGAATCTGGCTTCCCCATTGACTTTTCTCATCAGAAGGTCACCAAAGGTGATCACCCTCAAATAGAGGAAGACTGCAATCATATCATCCCAATCCTTCTCTTCATAAGACAAGACATATTGTACCTAGATCCCTCAATATGTCCAAAAGGTGCTTTTTCAGGAGGCAAGTGGACATTCTGGTTTTTATTTGAAAGCGTTTCACTTCTCATCCAAGAAGCTTCTTCAGCTCTGACTGGATGGTGGGGAATGGAAGGATTTATATTCCTTGCAGACAGCTGGTCTTTTGCATTCTTTTAGAGAATCATTGAGGCTGCTTGGAGATTTGTCTATGTCCTCAGGTTTACCTGAGGAGAGTAATAGTGAAGGGACACAGGGCAGAAAACACCCTGCAGCCAAGAAGTCTCCATATCCATTTGCCCTATTCAGGTCACCCTGAGGACATAGACAAATCTCCAAGTAGCCTAAGTGACTCTCTAAAAGAATGCAAATGACCAGTTATCTGCAAGGAATATAAACCCTTCCATCCTCCACCATCCAGTCAGAGCTGAAGAAGCTTTTTGGATGAGAAGTGAAACATCTTCAAAGTAAAACAAGAAAGCCCACTTGCTCCCTGAAAAAGTCCACTTGCTCCCTGGATGTCTGAGAATCTCCAGAAGCAGTTCCCTCAATAGTTCATCCTCCACCTTTTCCACAAATAGAGGACTACCAAATCATATGGCAACAAATCTTCTGAGCCTCTTGGCCTGCTATCTCTTAGCCATTTAGATAATTAAATCCTGAAGATGATTTTTTTTTTTCTACTTCATGGAGAAAGGCCATGAAAGCTGGAAGGGCTTGTCATAAGTTTGTCTCTCAAATGAATCATCTGTCTCTATTCTATCTCTTCTTATCTGTCCAAAATAGAGTACCATATTTATGAGCTAGGAATCTGATCACACGGATCTAATGATCCAATTTACATAATTCCCTTCAATTTCCCTGGCTCGGACCATTTATTTATCCTCGGACCATTTATTTACCAACATGCCAAAATCGAATCTCTCAGATGGCCCAATATTTCTTGTTTTCTTTTCTTGCTGAAAACACTTTTGTGAACAAGGCTCTCATAGTTAGTGTATAGGTAGTTCTCAAATAACAGCGAATAACTCTTTCAAACTTTTTTAACAACCTTAACAAGGTTGTTTTAAGAACTCTTTTAACAACCTTGCGGGATTGCAGTTTGAGCAACTGAATGGAGCTAAGTGTTTACTGGCCGGATGCCCTTCTTGTCTGCAATGTGGAGGTTTTATTTAACATATATGTTCTCAGTGTGCCCAGAGAGAGAAATATCTGCCTTTACCAAGGATCAAACTCACAGCCTCCAGATTGTGAAGCAAGAGCACCACCTGTAAGCCACCATACTATTCAAGTAACAACTACAACTGAGGCCAAAATTTATTGTTGATGTCTCACAAAATATTTGTTGACTTGAAGGCAATAGCGAATTGCTCTCTTGTCATAATCTTTAACACAGAGACACACCCAGAATGTTCCTTATTATTCTCTTGTCCTTGACTTACAACCATAATTGGGACCGGAATTTTGGTTGCTAAGCAATATAGTCATTAAGTGACCAGACCCAATTTTACAACCACTTTTACCATGGTCAATAAGCAAATCACATAGTTGTTAAGCGAATCCACCTTTCCCCCATTTATTTTGCTTGGGCTGTTTTGCCTGATCATGTGAATGCATGAAACTGAAGTTGTCGTAAATGTGAGCCAGTATCCAAAAGATTGCACTTTTCCAGATTTTGCTTGTGGATTTGCATATATGTATGTGTTTATATATATATATATATATATATATAAACACATACATATATGCAAATCCAC
>BLBF01000006.1:7578507-7593078 GCA_015471245.1 Laticauda colubrina | reverse complement strand
GAAGGAAGGAAGGAAGGAAGGAAGGAAGGAAGGAAGGAAGGAAGGAAAGAAGGAAAGAAGGAAAGAAGGAGATTATAATGAGAATGAGGGAGGGTCTGGGGGAAGTCCTGATGTCGAGCTGGCCATGCCCACCCCATCTCCTCCAGATACAACGCTGATGTGGCCCTCAATGAAATCGAGTTTAAAAGCCCTCCTATAAGTAATGCAAACAAAGAATATTTGAGTTGCAAACTACATTCCCATTTCCAATGCTCCCTAGGGAGCCATCCATAGAATCCTTTGGAATCATCTGTTAGTCATCCAATGTTTATTAAATGTACCAGAGCAATTGCGCCTGAGTGGGCCCTTCCATCTTTTCTATAAGTTAAATTTCTATTACACTCTACAAAATGAGCTGGGCCACTTGTACAGATCCTGGAGTTAATAAGCTGTTGAAGTACATTCTACCCTTGGGGAAATTTTGAAAGTTTTTGCCCCCCTCCCCTCCCCCACCACCCATGAGGAGAAAATGTACTAAAGGTGTCTTGATTTCCCTTTGACTCTGCAAAAGAAAAATAGTGCATTGGCTGAAATCACCTCAACTGAATTTTTTTTTCTTGCAGAAATATTGGGAAAGGGTTTTGGCACTGCTGGAAAATGGGGCAAAAATGTGGGAACTGCAGTCCAAGGTTTCTAAATGGAAGATCGCGAACCTCGGGGAAAGAGAATTTTCTGTCAGAGTGCAGTATTGTTGATATATGTCTATGGAAATCTTCCGTCATCCAGGTCGTGATTGTCCAAAAGGTGCTTTGTCAAGAGGCAACTGGACTTTCTGGTTCTTCTTTGAAGACCTTTTCCTTCTCATCTAAGAAACTTCTTCAGCTCTGACTGGATGGTGGGGAATGGAAGAATTTATACTCCTTGTAGACAGCTGGTCATTTGCATTCTTTTGTTCGAGTCGTCTAGAGATTTATCTGGGCAACCTGAGTGGTGCAAATAGGTGTGGAGCTATGACAAAATTGAACATCTATGTCAAAATTGAACAGCCCTCTTTCCACAGAGGAGAAGAGGATGCGACATCATCTATCTCCAATCTACAACACAGTCCTTTCAACAATTCCAAGAAGGCTCCACGGCCATTTGCACTACTCAGGTGACCCAGAGGATACAGATAAACCTCCAGGTGGCCTTAACAACTCACTAAAAGAAAGCAAATGACCAGCTGTCTGCAAGGAGTATAAATCCTTCCATTCCTCATCAGAGCTGAGGAAACTTCTTGGATGAAAAGTAAGATGTTTTCAAAGAAAAACCAGAAAGTCCAGTTGCCTCTTGAAAAATGTATCTAAAGATCTTTGTCCACTCAGGAGTCTCTACAGAGATCTTCTGTCACAAATTTCTCCCCTGAGAAAAATAAATAAATAAAAACTGGGGCTCCTTGCCTTAGAAAATGTTAGCATTTTATCTCTTTGCTAAGAAACTTTTACATGTAAAGAAGTTGAGTTGTTTTGATACTGGCTTAAAGCATCCCATTTTCATTTATTTTTATTAAGGCACCGCTGTCAAAATTTTACAGGAGATAAGCCTACAATATATATACATATATATGTGTGTGTGTGTGTGTGTGTGTGTGTGTGTGTTCAGCTTTGTTCGGGTATTTTTCCACATCATCGTAGTTGTGCTTTTAAAGTTCTAGCAACGTTTCGGCAGAATCTCATCTGCCATCATCAGGCTTCTGTATTGTGTTCGACTGCATATATATATATATACATATATACATATATACAATGATGTGGGATAATACCCGAAGGAAGCTGAACAGCACACATGTAAGTACCGCGAAAACTTAAAAAAACAAATATATACATATATACATATATTTGTTTCTTTAAGTTTTCCCGGGTACTTACATGTGTGCTGTTCAGCTTCCTTTGGGTATTATCCCACGTCATTGTAGTGCTTTTAAAGTTGGAGTAACGTTTCAGCAGAATCTCATCTGCCATCATCAGGCTTCTGTATTATATTATATATAATTCTGTATTATATATACAGACAAACTCAATACAGAAGCCAGATGATGGCAGATGAGATTCTGCTGAAACGTTGCTACAACTTTAAAAGCACTACAATGACGTGGGATAATACCCGAAGGAAGCTGAACAGCACACATATACATATATACATATATACATATATACATAGAAACTTATATACATACATACATATATACATAGAAACATATATACATATATACATAGAAACATATATACATAGAAACATATATACATATATACATATATACATATATATATATGTACATATACAGACCAAGACTCCCAACCAATCAGGATGTAGAAAAAAACATCCTGGCACAGCAATAGGCTAGCCTCAAATTAAAAACCAACGGCTGTGAGAGCCTGACCCACATACAAACTCAATACAGAAGCCTGATGATGGCAGATGAGATTCTGCTGAAACGTTGCTACAACTTTAAAAGTACTACAATGACGTGGGATAATACCCGAAGGAAGCTAAACAGCACACATGTAAGTACCCGCGAAAGCTTAAAAAAAACAAATACATATATACATATATACATATATACATATATACATATATACATATATATATATTTCTGAGTTGGTAACAAAAATAAAAATAAGCTGTCAACTTTGATCGTAATTTTACAGCTATTCAGCTTTTCAGTTTGTTTACAGTGTTTTATTGCTTGAGTGAACAAAATGAATCCATTCGTTAAAATAGAAGAAACCTCTCTTTACATAATGAGTAGCATTCAGCCTTGCTGTATTTTACATAATGCTTTCAGAGATGTATGTGTGTGTATGTGTGTATGTGTTAAGGACATAAAAAAAAACCCAGCCACTAAGCTAATGTAGTGCAAAATCAGTCGATGGCTTTTACACAATTAGCTTTGATGAATTGTTACAGGAATCCAATTAAAAAATATGTCAAAGTCTTGTTCATCACATTTCATTATGCGTTGACCATTGTTCTCGGTAATACTGAAAGCCAATTGTTCTTCCTGGCCATCTGCTTGGTGGCACCATATCAATGTGAAATATATTCTGACTCTGAATTCCTCTTGAGAAAAACGGGTCTAATTTTGGAAGAGAGGAGCCAAAAAAAAAACAGTCGAAGAGAATTCCTATTCAATGTAGAAGATAGATAGACAAACAACTGATGGATAAGAAAGAGGAATACTTTAGATGTTCTTATACATGTAGTCTTCAATTTTTGAGTACAATTGAGCCCCAAGTTTTTGTTGTGAAGCAAGACACATTTCCCCATTTACGACCTTTCTTGTCCATTAAGTGAATCACTGCAGTTGTTAACATGGTTGTTAAATGAATCTGGATTGCATTTAGTCTATTTATGGCTACATAGGTATTTGAGGCTTGCCTGTAACACCTCAAATGGAGAAGGTACTGATAGAGAAGATAATATTTATAGTACTGTGGGGTCCTTGTTTCTTTTTAAGTTTGGTTGTTTTCTTGCAGACATTTCATTACCCAACTAGGTAACACCATCAGTTTTAGAAGAGAGTGAGGTTGGAGGAGGAGGAGAAAGAGGATGAAGAGAAAGAAGAAGTAGAAGAGGAAGAGGAAAAGGAAATCTGTGGGATTCTTGATGTTCTCTGAGCTTGGTTGTTTTCTTGCAGACATTTTGTTACGCAACTTGGTAACACCATCAGTGTTAGAAGAGAGTGGAGTTGCACTGTCCTTTTTTTCTCTTTTGCAAGTAAACCCCACTCTATTCTAGCACTGATGAAGTTATCTAGTTGGGTAATGAAACGTCTGCAAGAAAACAAGCAGGCTCAGAGAGTACCAACTTAGGACTTCACAGTCCAACCCCGGCCTCCAAATATTCTCTTCTCTATCATTACCATCTATTCTTCAATGTCAGCTCTCTGAGTTCACTGATCCAGATGCCACTTGTGGTCCACCAAGATTAAGGAAGTCTAGCTATAAATCTTCCTTCTCCATTTGATCACTTCACCTCTAATAATTGCATTGCCCAAGGTTTTATTCAGTTTCTCATTTATAAACATCCTACTGTTTTGAAACACATTCATACCTGGTTCTGGATCCATTAGATTTGATAGTTACCTCTCCAAGGAAGTTGTTTGAAGTCTGACCTTGGCCAAATCTTATAAGTAACACCAAAGGCCCATCAGGAGCTACATAACTCTGAGTCATCTGTGTCTAATTACAAGGTCTTATATAATGTACATAAAAACCTCTCAAAATAACCAGTCCAACGCTTTGAAAAAATGCTTACAAAGATGTCACTCCAAACAAGGAAGCAATATTTGTAATCACACATTGATTTATTTTTATTTTATTTTATTTTCCAACTTGGGGGGAAAAAACAACCCCCAATCAGCTACCTTCTGTTCATCTGAGAATACACAAAAATCACCTTGGCTGTGAAAGAATCTTCTTGAACAAAGTTTGAAGACAAGGACTTGGTTAAAGGAACCTCTTCTCTTAGAAGTGACCAAGTTCTTTATTCCAATTCAGGGGTGGGCTTCTGGAGGCTCACAGGGGCTCAGGAGAGCCCCTAGCTAAGACTCTGAGCCCCCAATAACCTCAGAAAGACAAGCAGCAGGGGAAAGCTCTTAACTGGCTTAATTGAACTTCTGGGCGTTCAGCCAAGAGCATTTCACGCCTCATAAAAGTGTGGCAAGCTAGATAAACAATCCACTCAGCGCTTGTGAGGGAAAGCCATTAAGAAAACCAGATAGCATAGCCACTAGCCTCCCGGGGGGATTAATTCCCAAATAATAAGAATCATGTAACTCACCAGAAACTCCATTAAGACTCCAAAATCCCTCTCAGTCAGTGCTGTTAAGCCTGGTTTTACCCAGTCTTTTTTTTAAGTGTTAAATGGACGAAATAATAAACAACTTTTTGGTATGTATCTATTTTTAAGTAATTAAGGTAAAGAAGTGACGTCGAGTTGGCCACACCCACCCAGTCACATGACCACCCAGCCACGCCCACCCAGCCAGTCATTAGGGCAGAGAGCCCCTTGCTAAAAAATTTGAAGCCCATCCCTGTTCCGATTGCATCTTTTCTGTCACTGGAAATTGAGATACCAATTAACCGCTTTTCACTTGAAGATAAGATGGGCTCCTGGCCATTCCATGCCATTGACAGCCTTGAATTCTGCTGGTGTTGCCAATTCGTTTCTGCTTTCATTTCCCACATTTGCTGTTTGGCAGGAGGATGCAACAGTGACTTCAACTAATTGCCAAGCGTTTGGCCTAGATTACTCAGAATCAATTTAATCTGGATAAACACTTGTCTTAATTAATTCCACCAAACAGACTTCTGCCAAACTTTCTGATTTAGAGATCAAAGAAGAACCACTGCTGGAATATATAAGCAAGTTTTTTTTTGGACACAGTGGTTGCTAAATGACTATGATAGCCTTTCTCAACCTTAGCAACTTTAAGACTTGTGGACTTCAACTCCCAGAATTCCCCAGCCAGCCATGCTGGCTCTGTGGTTTCTTCCCCAAACCCCCAAAACTTTAACCAACTTTGACTTGTCCACTATTTGAACCTGTCTACTATTCACCTCATCCCTTTCCTAAGAGGTCTGTAGGGGGCTTGCATAAGCGCACCAACGTGCCTACCGTCCCTGTCCTATTGTTTCTTTTTTATTTTTTTTATTTTTCTGATATGTATCCATGCATTAATATCTATGTTTATACTTATAACTATTATCTTGTAAGCAATTGACAAATCAAAAAATATAAAACTAAACTAAACTAAACTAACTCTCAGAAATATGAGATACAGGTAATCCCTCGACTTACAACAGTTTGTTTAGTGACCATTCAAAGTTATGACAGTACTGAAAAAAGTGACTTATGACCAGGAGTGCTAATTTTCCTGGACTCATTTTGTACTTGACTACCTATGTGCTACCTCTAACTTCACCAACTGCAGTTGATCTTTTTCTGTACTTGGGATTGGATTGGATTGCTGTCCAGTGTGATAATCGTAATTGTGCACTTAATACTAGTACTAAGTCCCCATCCTCCATGTTCCTCATGCTCAAATTTGATATACTGCAGATATAATATTCAAATGTAGCACTGCATTATTCTGTCTGAATTAAATGCAAATTAAACAGGCAAAGGATCTTTTCAGCAAGCAGAGATAGAAAGGCAGGGAAGCAGGCAGGCAGGAAGGAAGGAAACTAGGAAGAAAGAAATGTGCCTATTCACATGGCCCATATCATCCTCAAAGAGAGAATAAAAGCTTTCCAAAATAATTATCCACACACACATCTGTGTTGTATTTTCTTTTCTTTTTTCCTGAGGCTGAAGCAAAGCAAGTGGATATGAAATATTAATAGATGCCTGTTCTAAAAAAGATGGTGATGATGATAAAAATAAAATAGCAAAAAGCCAAACAGCCAGGGATAAAATAAATATACTGGCTATGGAAGGCAATTTCTGGTTGAGATCTCACCTCTACCATAAACTCTCTATCTAGATCAGGGGTGTCAAAGTCAAGGCCTGTGGGCCAGATCTGGCCCACAGGGTGCTTAGATCTGACCCGCAGAGCCGCCATGGAAACAGTGAAGGATTGGATTGCAGTGGAGCTCACATGCGGCCCTCCCGGGCTCCGTTTTCAGGTGTGATGGCCTCCTGCAGTGCCTGTGCCAGTGAAAATAAAGCTCGCAGGTGGCCCTCCTGGGCTCCATTTTCAACTGTGATGGCCTCCTGCAGCCCTTTGCCAATGAAAACAGAGCCTGAGAGGGCCACAGAGGGCTGCACGACATTGAGTTGGCCATGTCCATCCTGGCCATGGCCACCCCAGCCATACCCACTTGGCCCCCTGAGGTCAAACACAACCCTGATGTGGCCCTCAATGAAATCGAGTTTGACACTCCTGATTTAGAAGGTCAGACGGAGCTGCTCTAGTCAGTCTTAATCAGATTCAGCTCCTATTTGATCTTGAAAACAAATAAGTGTTGGATCTATTTAACTCTTAGGGGAGCACCATGGAGAACATTTCAGACTATGGGCTACACTGAGAGTTACTCTAGTGCAAGGGTATTCAAACTTGAGAGCTTTAAGACTTGTGGACTTCACCTCCCAGAATTCCTGAGCTAACATGACTGGAAGAGGAATTCTGGGAGATGAAGCCCACAAGACTTAAAGCTGTCAAGTTTGAATACCCTTGCACGAGTGAGTGTGAGGAAGAAAAATGATTTAATACACGTAGTAGAGAAGGTGAGATGGTTCCAGTGCCGTGAATTAAAGAATTGTAAGAATCAAGATTCATCTCAGATCCAAAGTGATATGATAGTTAAGATGGTGAGCTAGAAAGCAGGAGACCATGGATCTTAAAACAAATTTCTTTTTAACATTGCATCAATTATTAGTTATATTTCAAAAGGTTAAAAAGTTGCAGGAGTGCATACTGTACATATTTAACAGATAATCAGAGTTGGAAGGGACCTTGTAGGTCATCAAGTCCAACCCTCTGTCCAAGCAGGAGACCTACACCATATCTGACAGATGGCAGTCCAAACTCTTCTTGAAAACCTCCAGTGATGAAGCTCCCACAACTTCTGAAGGCAAACTGTTCTATTGGTTAATTGCTCTCACTGTCAGAAAATGTCTCCTTATTTCCAGGTTGAATCTCTCCTTGTTCAGTTTCCATCCATTATTCCTTGCCTGGCCTTCAGGTGCCTTGGAAAATAGCTTGACCCCTTCCTCTCTGTGGTAGCCCCTCAAATATTGGGAGACTGCTATCATATCTCCCCTGGTCTTTTTTTTTTATTAAACTAGACATAACCAATTCCTGCAACTGTTCTTCATATGTTTTAGCCTCCAGTCTCCCAAATATTTTTGTTGCTCTACTCTGCACTCTTTCTAGTCTCAATGTTGTTTTTTTAAAAAATAATGGTGACCAAAACTGGATGCAGTATTGTAGGTGCAGTCTTACTTATGTTCCCTTGTTGTTTCTGTTTGCAGTCACATGGACACTAAAACACCATGTGAGAAAGGAACGTGTCCTATTTTTGCTCATTTTCCATGTCTTGGCCACATTGCATCCATTTTTTCCTTTCTCTGTCATTTCAGGATAATGTTTAGAGAATAATTAACCAATAGGAAACATTTGTTTTGTGCATGCCTATTCTAATACAGTATATTTGTATTGTATAATAGCATTTCAAAATTGAGAATGGCTGCAAGGGATAAGTCCAAAAATGATTAGACAGAGTTCTATTTATTGGTGCAGAAAGTGAATTTAATTAATTTGCTTAACAACTCAGATGAAACAGAATTCTCTTTCTCTTTCTCCTTACATTGTTCTCTGCTACTAGGTTGTGAGGTTTATGTTTTATTAACCAAAGGGATTCTTTGCTTTTCAATCATAGTTGGGCCTGTTTTTTTCTTCACCAGAACTGGAGACCTGTGGTCATTCTAGTGCAGGATTTCAGAAACTAACATGTGCAAACAGAGATGACACAAAAATGAGAAAATATATCATGGAAGAACAACGTGATCTAACCACTGTCCTTTGGTACTTATATCCTGTTATTGAAGGCAAATCCATCAGTCATGTGGCTTGTATTGTGACATCATTATAGAATTACACAATAACAGAATTGGAAGGACCTTGGAGGACTTCTAGTCCATTCCCCTGCCAAAGCAGGAGACTCTATACAATTCTGGACAAATGGCTGTCCAATCTCTTCTAAAAACCTCCAGTGATGGAGCATCCACAACTTCTGGAGGCAACCTGTTCCACTGATTAATTGTTTCCACTGACAGGAAATTGCTCCTTAATTCTTGGTTGGATCTCTCTTTAATAAGCTTCCATCCATTACTACTAGTGTCACCTTCAGGTGCTTTGGAGAATAGATAGATGCCCTCTTCTCTGTGATAACTCTGTCAACCCTGAAGCTGGCCTGGCTGAGGCCATTTTGAGACTTCCATGCTGACACACTGGAGAAGAGGGACAGGGAGGGATGAATAGAGATAGTTCAGGTGTTGCAGTCAAAACAAAATGCTTTCTCTTGGGAACCAAGGACATTCCTGCAGATGCTCAGAGGAAGAGGACTTGAGTCACCTAGCAACTGGACAGTCTCCTGATTGGACCATGTGGTTGATTGTTTTGAGAAAGTGAAAAACATTTACTTTTAATTAGGTAAAAACCATGGGAATAATCAGAGTTGGTTTTCACCAGCCTGTGCCAATATGACATATCCAATAAACTTATTCTTTGAGGAATCTACCTGCCTCAGAAATTTTGCTTGCTACGGGTATGTTACTTGGAACCCTGAGAAACCCTTCAAATATTGGAAGACTGCTATAATAGCAATAGGACTTAGACTTAAACACATTCCATAGTACTTTACAGCACTGTATATACAGTTTACAATATTAGCATATTGCCCCCAACAATCTGGGTCCTCATTTGACTGACCTCGGAAGGGTGGAAGTCAACCTTGAGTTAGTCAGGATCAAACTCCTGGCAGTGGGCAGAGTTTGTCCTCAATGCCTCACTTTAACCCCATGATCTTTTCACTTAAGAACAGGAGCCCTTGTAGTCCGTAAGTGAGGACTGCTTCTAATGTCGCACATGCAGTTACAAATCAGTGCCATTTATAAAAGCTTTTTCTTACTGTATCAATATCTTGATCCATGTTGAAAACAAAATATAGTTTTGTCTTTTTTTAGAAGAAAAAGTTAAGATGTGTGTAAGTGCCAAGGCAGAGTGCTTCACACAGTGTGGTCAAGATGGCTGCACAAAATATACAAAGCAGGTGCACACATTTAAGTGCAAATACACACATAAAACAGGGAGAGCTTCATTTTTACTCTCTAGCAGCTGGCATTTTTCTGACTCCTTTCTGTAGATAGACCTGCATAGATAATGAAAATCATTACATGAGAATATATTTTTCTTTTGAACATGTTTCACTTCTCATCCAAGAACCTTCTTCAGCTCTGACAGGATGGTAGTGAATGGAAGGATTTATATTCCTTGCAGACAGCTGGTAATTTGCATCCTTTTAGAGGGTTGTTGAGGCCACTTGGAGGTTTATCTATGTCATCAGAGTCACCTGAGTGGAGCAAATGATTCTTATAGTCTGCCTTTTTTCCTCTGAAAATCCATTTCTATTCCAACCCCCTTCAAAGGGTGTTCATCCCAAATCCCAAAGAGATTCTCAGTCATCTAAGTCATGGTTATCCCAAAGATGCTTTTTCAGGAGGCAACTGGACTTTCTTTTTTTTTTTTTTTCCTTTTGAAGATGTTTTGCTTCTCATGCAAGAAGCTTCTTCAACTCTGACAGCTCCTTCCATTCCCACTATCCTGTCAGAAGCTTCTTGGATGAGAAGCGAAACGTCTTCAAAAGAAAAAAAACAAGAAAGTCCAGTTGCATCTAGAAAAAGCACCTTTGGGACAAAAGAGGGGTTTTTATAGTTATTGTTGTCATTGTAAGCTTTTTCTTCCCTCAAACAACTTGGTTGCAATTTGTCATGGCAGCTGTCATTTGTCTTAACAACGGGGTACTAAGCAACCCGATTAAACCCAAGGGAGAACAAGATTCACCAGAAGGAAATTAATGTTTAGTCAGGTTATCTCAATGGTGTGGAGGACGCTTGGAGGAATGTGAGAAGTGTGTATGGAAATGAATCTAAAATGCAGAGCATTTTGGCTAGAAAAGAAGGATGGGGAAAAGAGGTCAGGGAATTAAAATGCTAAAGAAGCAGAATGAGAAGCGTATCATGGATGAACCTGCAAGGATTCTGTGTTGATTTGGGCACTTTCCGAGCCAAGATTCGGGCAGGCCATTTGAGAAATATATTTATTTATTTATATTCTCATTTTATTATTTTTATTAACACCTCAAGATGGAGAGGACACATAATGCTCCTTCCATCTCCTATTTTCCGCACAACAACTCTGTGAGGTGCTTTGGTCTGAGAGAGAATGACTGGCTCAAAGTCACCCAGTTAACTTTTATGTCTAAGGTGGGACTAGAACTCACCATCTCCTGGTGATTAGCCCAAAGTTACCCAGTTGGCTTTCATGCCTAAAGTGGGACTAGAACTCTCCATCTCCTGGTGATTGTCCCAAAGTCACCCAGCTGGCTTTCATGCTTCATAAAAATTGGTCTATTTCAGAATATCTTCAGATACTGATGTTGGCAGAGATTGATGTTGAATATGTAAAATGGTTGCATCTAATGTATTGTATTCATTAATATTTTGCATGATATATTGTACCGTTGCTTCTGGTGTCCACCACTTAGGCTGAAATAACATATCAATCTTCTCCAAAAATAAACTTGGTGCCTTAGCAGAGCTTAGATTTTGGCCTTCAGCCTATTATGGAATTTGATTTCAACTTCTTACATCAAAAAGCCAACCTCCAAATTTACCCCTTCCCCCCAAAACTAAAAGAAAAGATCAAGGGAGAAAGGAAGCAAAACATGGAGATGTATGCCTGTGGTGCATTACTCTCAGGTTTTTAGAACATGTAAATTGTCTATCCAACCGCCAAAAATGCAAATTTGATTTTTTTTCTGTTCCTCTGTATAAAGAGTGTGCATTATTGATTTGCTATGGGATTTTTTTTCCTCCTCAGTGACATTCAAATCATGTTATCAACCTTGGTGTGATGAAAGCATTAAACAGCTTTTGATGTAGACAGTTTGTCAATTCTGTAAACTTGTTACTCTCTCTCTCTCTTTCCCAGGCCAGCCCTGCTCCTATTATTGTCAATACAGATACATTGGACACTATCCCTTACGTAAGTACAACATTTCTTGTGTTTCTCATTGTGTTTTTCTGTGGGGTTATGATAATGTGGAGGTGGGGAACGTTTGCTGGACCACTTAACCACTGCCTGACCTGTGGCTGGCTGCCCTCCAAATGTTAAATGGCTGAAGTCTAGCCAAACCCTAATTTTTAATTTAATTTCAAAGGGAAGAATAACAGATGAACAGAGTTAGAAGGGATCATGTAGGTCATCTAAGTCCAAACCCCCACCCAAGCAGGAGACCCTACACCATTTCTGACAAATTGCAGTCTAATCTCTTCTTGAAAGCTTCCAGTGATGAAGCTCCCACGACTTCCAAAGGCAACTTCTATTCCATGGGTTGATTGTTCTCACTGTCAGAAAGTTTCTCCCTATTTCCAGGTTGAATCTCTCCTTGTTTAGTTTCTATCCATTATTCCTTGTTTGGCCTTCAGGTGCTTTAGAAAAAATAGCTTGCCCCCTTCCTCTTTGTGGCAACCTCTCAAATATTGGAAGACTACTATCATGTCAACCCTGGTCATTCTCTTCACGAGACTAGCCATGCCCAGCTCCTTTAACTGTTCTTTGTATGTTTTATCCTTCAGTCCCCTCTTCTCTGCACTCTTTCCAGAGTCTCAACATCTTTTTTATAGTGTGGTGACCAAAAATTGGAATGTTAAGAAGTCAATAACAAGCCCTCTATTTAGAAATGGCGCCTTACACATTTGATAATTTGGGGATTGCACCTGTTTATACAATCTCAAGATCTGCAACTTTAGTTTATCTCCTAGCATTGGTGTCCTTTGTTCACTCTCAAACACAATGAAAACATTTATATTTCATAAAATAGGCTGCAGGAAACTTGCAGTCTAAATCCACCGCCTTCCTAAAACAAAATTGGCATATTATTAACGTGCCTGTGATTACATCGGTGGTTACGTTGCAATGATTCAATTTTGGGGTTGTCCCAGGTCGTCCTAAAGCAGTTCATTTAGTGACTGTTTGAAGTTACAATGGCACTGAAACAAAGAGATTTATGGCCGTTTTTCAACTTTTGGTTGTTGTAGCATCCCTATGGAAACATGACCAAAACTTAGCAGATGATATAAAGCTGGAAGGAATAGCTAACACCCAAGAAGACCAGAACACTGGGCCATATCAATCTAGAGAAAAGTACACTTAGGCAAGAAAAAACAAAAGTACATGTTTAGACTGGGTAAAACCAGACTTAATAGCAGTAACTGTGAGACAGATCTTGAAGTCTTCATGGACAACCAGCTAAATATGAGACAGCAGTGTGCAGCAGCAGCCAAAAAAGCCAATGAAATCCTAAGCTGCATTAACAGAGGGATACAATCGAAATCAGGTGAGGTACTAATACCACTCTATAAAGCCTTAGTAAGAACACACCTAGAGTACTGCATCCAGTTTTGGTCACCACACTATAAAAAAGATGTTGAGACTCTAGAAAACGTACAGAGAAGATTAGGGGACTGGAGACTAAAACATATGAAGAACGGTTACAGGAACTGGTCTTGGCCAGTTTAGTGAAGAGAAAGGACCAGGGGAGATATGATAGCAGTCTTTCAATATTTGAGAGGTTGCTCCAGAGAGGAAGGGGGCAAGCTATTTTCCAAAGCACCCAAAGGCCAGACAAGGAATAATGGATGGAAACTGAACAAGGAGAGATTCAACCTGGAAATAAGGAGAAACTTTCTGACAGTGAGAACAATCAACCCATGGAAGAGAAGTTGCCTTCGGAAGTTGTGGCAGCGTCATCACTGGAGGCTTTCAAGAAGAGATTGGATTGTCATTTGTCAGAAATGGTGTAAGGTCTCCCATTTGGGCAGGGGGTTGGACTAAATGACCTACAAGGTCCCTTCCAACTCTGATTATCTGTTATCAGTAACTGAGTTATATTTATGACGGTGGCAGTGTCCCCGGGTTCACTTGATCACTTTTGGCGACCGTCTGACCAGCAAAATCAATGAGGAAGTTCCTTACTTCACAACTACAGTGATTCATTTGTTTTTTTTTTTTCTTTCTGGAACCAACCAAATAAAGTATTTTTCACTGAGATTTTTGTCTTTTTTTAAAGCAGATCCTGGCTTTCCCCTTTTCTCTCTATCCCTCATTTCAATGCATTGGCCTATTTATCAGTGTTCATTTAATTGACAGTTCGAGAAGCAGATGGGCTCCTGTCTAAAAGGTTGGCTAGAGCTAGGAGGGAGAAAATCTATTAAGATCAGCTAAATTGTAACTTTTCTTCAATGTGTAATGAAGCAGCGAGGCAGCTGCTAATGTCCTTCAGCAAACCATCATCAATTAACAATGCTTAGGAGAAATTTTTACTGCTGGCTTTTCTGGGTATTGATAGAAGGCCCCTTCCCCCCCCAAAAAAGAGCAGACTGGATGGGGGGTTCATGTTGTGCATTTGTATTCTTCTATTTGTGCAGTGTTTTAATAAAAAGTACAAGGGCAGGAGCGCGCCCATCAGTAAAACGCTACACAGAAAACGTTTAGAGATTTATGACACAAAGGACTCAAATAATCATTCCACTTGAAGATGTTAATTCTGAACAACAGAGAATAAGTAGAAAATGCATACTTTTTGTGTCATTGTTTAATAATTGTTCTGTTTCTGTTTGATGTTATTGCACAAAATGTAATAGAACAGCATATCTGGTCTAGTGGCATCAGGCTATAAAATTAGGAGACTGTGAGTTCTAGTCATGTCTTAGGCATGAAAACCAGCTGGCTTTTATGCCTAAGGCAGGACTAGAACTCACTGTCTC
>BLBF01000006.1:7562608-7578107 GCA_015471245.1 Laticauda colubrina | reverse complement strand
CAGCTGGATGACTTCAGACCAATTACTGGGAGACAGTGAGTTCTAGTCCAGCCTTAGGCATGAAAAACAGCTGGGTGACTTAGGGCCAATCATCAGCAGACTGTGAGTTCTAATCCTCCTACCTACACAATCTATCTAGATCAGTGGTAAATTTCCTTTTTTGGATGTATTCAAGTGAAAGCTGGAGAAGCATTTGTCTGGGATACTTGAATTTGGGTGTCTGAGATATTCAAAATGTCCTTTTCCATTTCTGAGATCTTATAGCTCTAAGAAAAGTAGCATAAAGAAGTGACAATCTAGACTGGTCTGAGAGGCCCAGAAAGCTATATTTGTGTTCTGACTGTTCAAACTTACAATGGCACCAAAGAAGGTGACTTAGAACAGATCTTCACACTTGTGACCATCATAGGATCTCCGTAGTCACATGTTCAGAAATCAGGCGCTTAGCAACTGGCATCTATTTACAACGGTTCAAATATGCCGGGGTCATAGGATCGCCCTGGTGGCGCAGTGGTTAGAGTGCAGTACTGCAGGCTACTTCTGCTGACTGCTGGCTGACTGCAATTCGGCAGTTCAATCCTGACTGGCCTAAGATTGACTCAGCCTTCCCTACTTCCAAGGTGGGTTAAATGAGGAGCCAGATTGTTGGGGCAAACAGATTGACTCTGTAAACCACTTAGAGAGGGCTGTAAAGCACTCTAAAAGCAGTATATAAGTCTAAGTGCTTTTGCTAAGTGCTATTTGCAACCTTCCCAAATAGCTTCTCACACACAAAGTCACTGGGAGAGCCGGATCCTTCATTAAACTACAGCGATTTGATTAACAAAGAAGTTGTAAAATTGGTGTGACTTGTTTAACAATTGTCTTGCTTAGCCATGTAATCCTGATCCCAGTTATGGTCATAAGTTGAAAACCCCCTGTTCTTTGTTGAAAAAAGACATTAAAATAGATATCCACTAGATTTTCCTAGTGGCTTTTCACCCCAAATTCAATGGGATCTGTTCCACTTCAGCTGAACTGAGATACAATTATTTTCCTCCCGTGTGCAGACTTTCTCTTATAAGTGGGTAATTTTTGATGGGTTAAACTGATCAGGGGTGGGCTTCAAAAATTTTAGCAACGGGTTCCCAGGCCAGTTGCTGGGTGGGCGTGGCCATGGTGGGCGTGGCCTAGTCAGCCTCCTGCACCATGGTGGGAGGGGGCATTTTCACCCATCTTGGGCTCCGGAGGCTCTCTGGAAGCCGGAAACAGGCCCGTTTCCAGACTTCCCCAACTTCCAGGAGGCCCATTTTTCACCCTCCCTGAGTCTCCGGCGCGCCCTGCACTTACCTGACATCCAAAACGGGCCATGTGGGGACTCCTGGGAGGGGAGGGGCAGGGTGGGCAGGGCCAGCCAGGAGTGAGATTTGGGGGTCCTCCAAACTTCTAGGGGCTCTCCTGAACCCCTGCGAAACCCCAGCAGCCCCACCCCTGGGACCAATGTCTTGCCTCTTTTCTCCTGCCAATCAATACTTCATGGAAGATCACAAAATGTAAATAAAATTTAATTTTTACGGAAGGCAGTTACCTATCCCAGAGCTGAAACTGGCTCCCTGTTCGTTTTTCTTTTGCTTTTGGTCTTCAAGAAAGGCCTACAGAGAGTCCCAGGATCAAAATTCCCATTAATTCTAACATTTCTGTGATATTTCCAACATCACAGGATTTATTTTCCTGGAGAGTGAATGCCTTTCTTCCTCTCCTTGGGGCATCCCCTTTCATGGTTGCTTAAGCATGTCTGCTGCAGGCAATTGACTGTCTTGAAGCATCATTTTTCATGTGAGCGAAAGCAAGGAAGGAAAATGAATATGGAAGAAGACAAGAGGAGAAAAAAACCCAAAGCCTTTTGAGGAAACAGATGCTCCCAAAGAGAGAATATAGGCAATCTGGCTCATTCCAGATATGGCTTATCTGCCATCGTCCGCAGCCCTCCCATGCTAGGATTGCTGAGGATTATAATTCAGCAACATCTGGGGAGTTGAAGAAATTCGGATCCAGGCCACCGAATATTTGGAGGGTGGATTAAGAGATGAGGGACTATTTATTTGCTTGTTGGAGCTTCAGATGCTGCTTCAATCCAACAGGGCTCTGAGCAATTTACAACCCCTTTTCAGAATAAAGGTTTAAAATAAAAGATGGCATGTTTAAATGAGAAAACAGTACAATATAATAATGGCAGAATGGCAAAGAACCGGGAAATGTGTCACACGTGGATGAGATTGGAAAAATGGTTTCCTTCCTCCCTCCCTCTCTCCCTCCCTTCCTTCTTCCTCTCTCCCTCTCTCCCTGCCTCTTTTCCTTCTTCCTTCCTTTCTTCCTCCTTCCCACTCTCTCTTCCTTCTTTCTCCCTTCCATCATCCCTCCCTCTCTCCTTTCCCTCCTTCCTTCTTCCTCCATTCACTCCCTTCCTTTCTTCCTCCCTCCCTGCTTCCTTCTTTCTCCCTCATTTCATTCCTTTCTTCTTCCTCCCTCCCCCCTCCCTTCTTCCTCCATTCACTAGCTCCCTCCCTCCCTCCCCCTCTCCCTCCCTTCCTTCCTTCCTTCCTTCCTTCCTTCCTTCCTTCCTTCCTTCCTTCCTTCCTTCCTTCCTTCCTGGTAAATGCTTACAGGTAATCCTTGACTTGACTTCCTTGCTCCCTCCCTCCCTTCCTGCCTTCCTCCCTCCTTCCTTCCTTCCTTCTTCCTCCTTCACTTCATTCCTTCCTTCTTCCTCCCTCCCTTCTGCCTGCATTCACTCCCTTCCTTCCTTCCTTTCTTCCTGGGAAATGCTTACAGGTTTACTTATACCCATTTATTTAGTGATCATTTGAAGTTACAACAGCACTGAAAAAAAGTGACACTTTCACACTTACGACCAATCCAGCATCCCCCATGGTCACATAATCAAAATTTGTTTGCTTGGCAATTGATGTGGATTTATGATGGTTGCAGTGTCCTGAGGTTATGGGATCCTCTTTTGCAATCTCCCAGCAAGCCAAGTCAATGGGAAAACCAGATTCACTAACATGATTCAGTAACCATGTTACTAACTTAACAACTGCAATGATTCACTTAACCACTGTGGAATAAAACTGATAAAATAGAGCAACATTCACTTAACAATTGTCTTGCTTAAGTATCTGGAAATTTTGGGTTCATTCGTACGTTGAGGACTATCTGAACCCTTTCTTTCCATTTATCATCAATTCCAGTCATTCCAAAACAATTTTTTGCTTATTTGCTAACCTGTCTAATTTACTCCCGACCAAGATGGAAGAGGAGCTTGCCAGTTTTTTAAGAAGCTTTTCATTATATTGCTCGTTATCCAGCTGTATTAATCATATGAATAAATAAAAATTAACTTAATTAAGTTGCGGTGATTTGATAGAATATTCTTAATATGCTCTGCTGATCAGAACTCTTTATTTAGACTTGGATATTGGTTTTCCCTTTTATTTATTCTGGATGTGCATTTTATCCCTGCCTGCAGCATCTGTTATTGTGGAAACAAAAATCAAAATTTCCAAGATTAAGGATTTCATTCAAATTGCAACTAATACGTGCTTTTCCTTCTTTACTTGGCTGAGAACCTGGGCTTGTCAAGGAAGGGCAATTCTACAATGTGGATGGTTTACTTTCAGGTGGACAGTAGAAATAATTTTAACATTTAATTCATTAGTTTAGCCCAGGGGTGTCAAACCTGATTTCATTGAGGGCCACATCACAGTTGTGTTTGACCTCAGGGGACATCAGGGGACCTCAGGGGTGGGTGTGGCAGGAGTGGGCATGGCCAGCTCAACATCATTCTTGTTGGGGGGAACCTGTGGTGGCCCAGGCGGGGCTCGGGCAATCCATTGTCTCCAGCAGAGGAATTTCTCTATGCCTCTTTGCCTTGTGATCAAATGCCACTTTTGCTTGTAGTTGTTTTGCTAGCTCTCTGCCCAGTGGTGAGATTCACATTTTTTTACTACCGGTGCTATGAGCATGGCTTGGAGGGTGTGGTGTATCCTGGTGGGCGTGGCTTGGTGGGCGTGGCAGGGGAAGGATACTGCAAAATCTCCATTTGCTCCCCACTCATGGGGGGAAGATTACTGCAAAATCCCATTCCCACCCCACCCCACTAACCTGCTTTCCAGCTCCGTTCTCCTGTGCAGAGCAACAAAAGTAGACCCAGCCAATCAGCTGGGACTCGGGAGGCAGAGAATAGATGGGGGCGGGGCCAGTCAGAGGTGGGATTAGCTGGTTCTCCAAACTATTCAAAATATCTGCTACCGGTTCTCCAGCACTGGTCAGAACCTGTTGAATACCACCTCTGCCTCTGTCGGTGAAAACAGAGCCTGGGAGGGACATAAGTGGCCCATCCAGCTCCATTTTTGGCCACGGCTGCCTCCTGCAGCCCTCTGCCGGTGAAAATGGAGCATGCAGCCCTCCCAAGCTTGGTTTTCTCTGGCAGAGGGCTGCAGGAGGCTGTTGCGGCTGAAAACAGAGCTCGGGAGGTCACACATGCTCCTCCTGAGCTCCATTTTCACTGGCAGAGCCACCATGGGCCGGTCTTTCACTGTTTCCAGGGAGGCCCCATGGGTTAGATTTAAGCACACCATAGGCCAGATTTAGCCCACATACCTTGAGTTTGACACCCCTGGTTAGCAGGATAACTACATCCAGTTTACACAAGCACTACTGAAAATGTCAGTACCTTCTTTCATGTATGGTGGCTATGTCCAAAAATTAAGAAATGTTGGACCAAAATACAAAAATGGTTAAAGGAAATTATGAAAGTCCAAATAGAATGTAAAGCAGAAATATTTCTCCTGTGAATTATCAAAGGGAATTATATGAAAGAGATAGAATATCTAATCCTGCATATAATAACAGCAGCAAGATTAACTATTCGCACAATGTTGGAAAGAAGATTCTATGCCAACAGATAGTTTAAATTGTCCAAAAGATTTTCGATTGCGCAGAAATGGACAAACTTTCATTAAAATTAAAAGAGAAGGGAGGCTTAAATTATTATACAGTTTGGGAAAATCGGTGTAATTGGATAAATAATAGAAATAAGCAATCAAATAAATAAGGAATACATAATTTAGAAAGATAGAGGTATATATTTAAGAAAAATTAGGAGTATAAAATATGCACTAGAATAACAATTGAAATGTAAGCACTGTCAAAATGGATTGTAATATATACAACATTTTCATTTTAAATATTTGTATTGCATTTTAATATTTTAAATGTTCAATAAAGGTTATTTATATATATATATATATATATATATATATATATATATATATATATATAAAAGAAAATGCACAACTGTACAACTAAAATTTAACCACAACTGTACAACTAAAATTTAAAAAAACAAACAAACCTCATGGTTGTGGCCTCCATTTTGAAAAGTTGGATTCATCCTTTGCTATATCTGTCCATATCTTTGATGCGGTCAAGTAATCAATATTTTGGAGGATTGTCACCCAGCCTGTATTGATGATGGTTGCAACAAGCCGTCTTCCTACAAGCAAAGTCAAATGGAGGATCCTGGATTTGCTTTATGACCATGCGATTCACTTAACAATGGCAATGAACCACTTAACATTGTGGCAACAACAAAAGGTGGTGGGATACAATTGGAAGTGGCTCACTTAACACTCGCCTTGCTTAGCAACAGAAATTCTAATCGCAAGGGTGGTCATAAGCCGAAGAGTACTTGTAGAAGGATGGGTGTTGAAGATAGCCATAAAACCAGGGGTGGGATGCTGAGGGTTCACAGGGGTTCAGGAGAGCCCCAAGCTAAGATTCTTCACATTTTGGAGGAACCCTAAATCCCATTCCTGGCTGGCCCTGCCCACCATGCCCCTGCCCTCCTAGAAGTCTGTTTTGGATTCAGGTAAGTGCAGGCCGCCCGTGGAGGCTGGGGGAGGGTGAAAAACGGGCCTCCTGGAAGTTTGGGAAGGCCAGAAATGGGCCAGTTTCTGGCTTCCAGAGAGCCTCCAGAGCCTGAGGAGGCTGTTTTTGTCCTCTCAGAGGCTCAAGAAAAGCCTCCGGACCCAGGGAGGGCGAAAATACCACCACCACCCCGCCATGGTGCAGGAGGCCGACTAGGCCATTGCTACCATGGCCACACAACCGATCAGACAACCCGTTGCTAAATGTTTGAAGCTCACCCCTGCATAAAACCTTCCACACGCTTTTCTTTTTTAAACCGTATCTTACATAATTGAGGGATTTACAAACCAAGTTCCCTGAGTTTAATGAGAAACACCTGGCTCGGTTTATAATCATCCCTCCACCAAGCAAGGCACATCCATAGTCCCAATGCACTAAGGGAAGCAAACCCTCTCCCTGGTTGTACAAATTAACTTTGTCTCCTGCGTACTTGGTCAGAATAATTTTCTCCAAAAGATTGGCTTGATTTAGAAGGTAAAAAAGCAGCCTAAGGCAAGAACTGCAAGGTAATTCTCCCGTTTTCTATGGGCTGCTCATCATGGAAAACTAAGATTGAAATGAGACTGTTTTTTAGAAAGTGTATGATTACTATTTTATTTTATTTATTTGTCAAACATGTACAAGATAACAAGTATAAATATGAACATAAACAAGAACAAAGGGAATAAATACAGATAAATGGGGACAGTTAGACAGGGACGGTTGGCACGCTGGTGCGCTTATGCAGGCCCCTTTAAGGACCACTTAGCAATGGGGTGAGATCCACTGTAGACAGTTTGAGATTGAAGCTGTGAGGGGTTGAGGTTGTAACAACTGAATCAGGTTGGGCATTCCAGGCATTGACCACTCTGTTGCTGAAGTCCTATTTTCTGCAATCGAATTTGAAGTGGTTTATCTTGAGTTTGTATCGGTTGTTTTCCCGTGTATTATTGTGGTTGAACCTGAAGAAGTCATTGACAGGCAAGATGTTATAGCAGACAATTTTGTGAACTATGCTTAGATCAGACCGCAGGTGGCGTACTTCAATTGTTTAACTGTGCTTCGAGATTCTGGCAGATTAATATCCATAAAATTTGGTGGCTAAAGCTTTTAAACCTTGCCGTTTTCTGACAAAAGGGCAAACTTGCCTTTGTGCAAAAGCAATTGGACAGCTATTTGTCTGAAAAGGCATAGGGTTTCCTTCTTTAGTAGGGGGTTGGTCTAGAAGACCTCCAAAGTCCCTTCCAAATCTTGTCTTTCTATTGTTCTGTTATTTATATCACATAATGAACACTAGACTCCTAAATCTTCCTTTTTTTTTTCTGGCCCAGAAGGCCAGATCAGATAAACACTGCTGAAAACTAACAGCATTTTGAGTTGGACAAGATGCCACATCTGTTGGTATGAGCACTGAACAAAGGTGGTATTCAGCAGGTTCTGACCAGTTTTGGAGAACCAGTAGTGGAAATTTTGAGTAGTTGGAGAACCAGCAAATCCCACCTCTGACTGGTCCCACACCCATCTATTCTCTGCCTCCCATTGAGTCCCAACTGATCGGCTGGGTCTTCTTGTGTTGCCCTGCACAGGAGAATGGAGCTGGAAAGCAGGTTAGTGGAGTGGGGAGGGAATGGGGATTTTGCAGTATCCTTCCCCTGCCATGCCCACCAAGCCACACTGCACCCACCAAGCCACACCATGCCCACAGAACCGGTAGTACAAAAATTTGAATCCCACCACTGGCACTGAAGATCATGTGTAATATGGTGAGTCCACTCGTTTTCAAAATTTTCAATCCCACAAAATATTAAGATTTTGAATCAGAAAAGGCTCAAAGTCTACCCCAATGAAAATTTTTCCAGGTTTAAGCAGATTGCAGTCTGTAATTGCAAAAGAGGTATATATAGAAGTATTGCAAGAAAATAGCAGAATCTACTTGAGAATTCTTTTAAGAAGGAAGGAAGGAAAGAAAAGGAAGGAAGGAAGGACCAATCATGAAGTGAATGCACTTCCCACAGTCATTGAGTGAATCCATTGTCCACAATGGGTCTTTTTGCTCGAAACTGGAAATAAACATCAGTTTCTGACAAAAAAAGTCACAAATTGTGATCATGTGACACAGGGATGCTGCAAATATCCCAAAATATGTGCCATTGCTGAGTGCCTCAAATATGATCATGTGACTAGGTTGTTAGTAGATCTGGGGAGGTCCGTCGTAAATCAAGAAGTACCTGTACTTACAGTACAGAGCCTGTAAAGCATCTGCATGAATTGTGAGGGAAGGGAAGGAAGAAGTCACAGACTAAGAAATGGTATCTGACTTAGGACAATGACATTGACCAGAATCTGAGAAGGAAGATGTTAATAAACCGAACAACTGAAAAATAAAATCAACAGCAATAGAAGTGTTATATCTGATGCTCCAAAGTAAACATGCTGTATAAGACACTGAGTGTCCTATATGGAAGACTTAATTATATGTGAGAATTCCCTGAAGTCAGAAATTGGAAAACCAGGTAGAATACAGAATCAAGCATTTCTGAAGGTGTCCAGTAAATCCACTAAACAGTACAGAAGCTATTATACAGACCTGTCAACCCCTGATAAAGGAAAATCTGGAGACCCATGAAAAAAAATCTGGAGATTCTATAAAAAATAGTGAGATTCTATTTTTTTCCCGATCAAGATTAAACAAACCCCTTTTCCATCGAGGAAAGTCATTAACAGTTTATTTAAATGTTTTATTTGCGTTCCCTGTTGTAAAAAGATGCAGCTTTCTTTGATGATTCTAATAGGTCATCACTAGGACGAAACTTATAGCAAGGTGTCATTTCTTCTGGATAAGCCAACTTCATGGCCAAAACGTTAGACAAGGTGCCATCAAGGTGCCATTCTTTTTCTTTTAACATCAGACATGGGTATATTTTAATGAATTTTACTATGGAACTTTACTAAATGCAGAGAAACTGGAAACAAAGTTGCATGTGACGATCGCAAACACTAAAGCGGTCACGCGAATAACTAACCGATCAGAGCGTGTTATATCCGGTGGTAGAAAAAGCAAAATGGAGGCGCCCAGAGTAAAAAGAAATGTGCTGTATGTATCCATGACTGTATAGTAATATCGATATTGCGTGATCTGAGAAGTGGCGTCATGTCGTTTGTGTGAGAATCAGATTTATGCGCATATAAGCCGAACCCCAAAATTTTTTTTAAAAAAAGCGTTTTAAATTCGCCGTGAGATTAAGGAGCCTTGTCGTGAGACCGTGAGAAATGACAAAATCGTGAGACTCACGGCAGAACCGTGAGAGTTGGCAGGGCTGTATGATGGCATTATTGAATTCTGGTAAACCAATTAGATGGTTCTTACTTCTTATTACAGGAAAGATAATTGGATTTGAAGAGGCCACATTTGTCATCAAAACTATTAAATATAGTTCATCAGCAGGAGGAGGAGAAACCAGTAGTGGGCCGTGGGTCGAGAATTGGTGACCCCTGCCCTAGCTAATATCATCTCTCTCTTTCCTGTTAACTGCTGCATCTTCTGACAACTCAGAAGCAAGTTTATAAATAGTCACCGTATCATCATCATCATCATCATCATCATCACCATCATCATCATCTCTTTTTAATGACCCCATAATCCCTTGTGGAATGGAGTCTGGGCAAGTGAATGGAGCTGAGTGTTTACTGGACGGATGTCTTTCCTGTTGCCAGTGTGGATTTATATTCAGCAGATATATTCTCAATTATATAAATAGTCACCATATGTCATTGGGAAAAGATGATCCCAAAGAATAATTTACTTGGAAAATGTCTTGTCTTTTCTTTTTTGTTCCTCCATTTTCTTGCATTAAGAATACAACACAGGCCATCCATGGGTTATATATAAGCCTTAATTTTCATAATTCTGGCATTATACAAGGAGGTAGAAAGATGCTGACCGTTGTTTTTGTGGAAATCTTGAGGATTACTCTTAACACAAAGGAAAGTTGGCAATATTGTACAAAGCAAAGAAAAGCATTACTGAAGAGAGTTAGTAAGATAGAAAAGGACATTCAATACATTATCGGAAGCTTCTATTAAAACATAATAAACAGAATTTATGTTAAGGTATTACAGACAATGGTACAGCTTCTTAGGCATGGACAGAGGATTTTTGAGCTTTTAAACACGGACAAAGAGGGACTCTTATCAGCACTTGTGTTGTAAGAGCTTTGTTCACATCTAAGTTAATATCAGATGTTTCTGTACTGTTCCAGCCCAGTCCGAAATGAGTCTTTTCACTGGATTTTTGAAACCAGAACCAAGTCCCAAAACACAGGCTAAAATGTTAATAATTGGACAACGGCGAAACAGGGATGAGGCATTAAATGCAACTTCAAAAGGACTCGGTTGTGCTTGTGAGGCACTGGGTGGAATAGGGAAAAAAATATGGAATTCATCCAGAGATATTTGTTGTTAGGTAAAAGGTAAAATAGGGTTTCCCCCCCACACACACACTTTTGGGGTTAAATAGGAAAAGTATCACCTTGCAAAAAAATATGTGCAGTTGCAAAGAATCAAGTCCAGCTTGATAATGCATAGTGAATGAATGAATGAATCAGTTTAAATAAGATAAAGGTTTTTAAATAGTTTCAATTTCTACCCTCAAAACGATGCTATAGAGCACTGCGCACCAGAACAACTAGACACAAGGACAGTTTTTTCCCGAATGCCATCACTGCTAAACAACTAATTCCTACAACACTGTCAAACTATTTACTAAGGCTGTATTAATATTATTCTTCTCATCCTTCTTATTACCTATCTCTTACTGCTTACGACTATAACCTTGTATCTTTATAATTCATATTGTTTTATTTAGTTGCCTACTATGATTTTGATTGCTGATTTAGTATCCTATGACCATGAGTAAGTGTTGTATCTTATGATTCTTAATGAATGTATTTTTAATGTACACTGAGAGCTTATGCACCAAAGACAAATTCCTTGTGTGTCCAATCACACTTGGCCAAAAAAGAATTCTATTCTAGAAAGTATTCTATTCTATTTCACTCAAGCTCAAATATTAGTGACTTCAATGAATTACAATCGCAGCATTTTAAAAATTTCTTCTTTTTGGGCTGAAGCCCAGTAAATTCCTGTTAGTGTCTCATCTAAACTCTCTAGAAATTGTTAGCAAAAGGGATTTAAAATACAGGTAGTCCTCCATTTATGACTGCAACTGAGCCAAACATTTCTTTTTTTTTTTTCTAACAAATTATTTTCAGTTTTTCACATTAAAAACAAAAATCTCGTTTTAGTTGACAACATATTTCCGGGTCATCACCTTTACATACAAATATGACAGCAATTATGCATTCATATATGCATATTTAATTCTATTATTACCTTTTCCATTTCAAATTTTCAGTAAGGAGAGAAACAAACACATTAATTCTTGCCTCTTTCATTAATCTCAATCGAAACATCTTTTTGTTTCATTTCAATTATTTGAAATATAATCCTTTAATATTTATTTTAAAAATAAAGATAAACAATATGTGTTTGCCTGATAATGATAATGACAATGATAATGATAATGATAATAAAAAGTTACCAATATCTCTCCTTGCTTTTAATAGTCTATATTAACTTATTAATTTAGTTGGTTCTTTAGTCTGTCATATTCCCTTTCCATTACACATTCTTTTTATAAATTCTAGATTAATACAAATTTAACAATAATAAAAAAAAAGAATAGGTTTCCCCCTTTTTACTGCTTTGAGTGTGACACCTCAATGATTAAAATATGCCTTTATTCCTTCATCTTGATTCCCAATAAACCATTATTTTTAAAAAGTTACAATAATAATCATTACATCTTTTCATTTGGATTCCGCAGCATATTTCCCCCCCTTGATTTTTAATAAGAGTTATCAGAATGTATATTACCCCATTTTCTAAATATTTTTAATTGCAGAAATATTCTTATTACCCCTTGTCACCCTGCAGAATCCCCTTTTTATCTCTAAAAAAACTAATTTCTTTTCAACATTTTACTATTTCCGTATTTCTTTATTTCATACACTTGTTTCTTACTGCTTCTCCTCCCCTTCTTTTCCCCATATCTTTTCTCATTCCAGTTTATATCCCTCTCTTTCTTAATATCTTCCTTTCCCCTTTTCTGCTGGGTCTTTCTGCCTTTTCTGACTCCATAGGTATTCCCCCTTTTAATTGCCTTCTTAAATCTCAACTTTTTAACCTTCCTTCTTTCCCCACTTCTTTGTGGTGTTCTTTGTGTTAATTGTCTATTTAAAGTGTCTTCTCCTTGAACTGACTCCTCCTCCTCTGAAGCTCTTTCTTCTTGTTCTTCAATTGCCATTTCCATTTTTTCTAACACAGAGCAAAGTGATTCACCTCTTTCCTGTAGTAATTTTCTCATATTTTTAAGTTCCATTTTTAATTTCTGAAGAGATATTATCATTACGCACTCTTGTATTTTATGATCGTTAAAGTCCACAAAAAAAAAAAAAACACTTTTACTTTCCTTCTTTCTTCTTTCAATTTTCTAAAGTTCTCAGGGTCAGGGTCTATACCAAAAGCATCAATCAATCCCACAGTCAGTCTTTACTTGCTTTTTTCTTTATTCTGGTTCTGCTTTCACTTTCTAAGATTCTTACTTATATCCATATATAAGTATATAATATATAATATATTTCAATATTTCTTTAATGTTATATCCAAACAAGTTCATTCAGAAACAGGATGCTTTCCCTTTTGTTTGAGCTCAAATTTTTGTCAAAAGGTGGCATTCTCCATTGTACAAAGTCTTCACCTTTTTCCCCTATTTTTTTATTTAAGGTTTTTCAAACCTCAATATTCCAGCATAGTCCAGTCTCCAATTTGTAAACTTTATTATTATTCTTTTTTGACAATCTTAAGTACAGCTTTATTTCATGCCTCTTTATTTCCAAAATATTTTAGTCCAATTTTGTTAAATCTTTAGTTCCAGCTTCTTCCTTTCCTGGTTCGAAGCCTCATCTAAACTCTCTAGAAATTGTTAGGAAAAGGGATTTAAAATACAAGTAGTCCTCCATTTATGACTGCAACTGAGTCATAGACTCAACTGAGTCTGAGACTGCAAATTTCTATCAACTGAGTCTGAGACTGCAAATTTCTGTTGCTAAATGCGACAGTTGTGAAGGGAATTTTGTCCCATTTTATGAACTTCCTTGCATGGTTGTTAAGTGAATCACTTGCAGTTGTTAAGTTAGTAATATGGTTGTTAAAGTGAGTCAGGTTTCCCCAATTAAATTTGCTGTTTGGAAGGTCGCAAAATGGGAATCCCATGACCCTGTGACTCTGCAACCGTCATAAATATGAGTCAGTTGCTAAGTATCTGAATTTTGATCATGTGATCATTAGGGGTGTGTCATGCCCCTTTTGGAATCTGACTCAGAGGGGGAGGCTGAACAGGTGATAGGGAATGGGAGTGGTGGCTCCGTTGGCTGTGGAAGAAACTGGAGAAGGGCAAAGTCCGGCTGGCCAGAGCAGGGGAGAGGTAGAACAAGGGAGAGGGAATTCAGAGGAAGACCCAGGCCCAGAGGAAAACCCTCTTCATTCAAAGGCATGCAGGGAGGAACGGAGAAGGGAGCAACGTGGGTTGCATGGCTTACAGGGGAGGAAAGGGCCTGATTCCCTTTATTAGCTGTAGCTGGGAACACAGTGTATAAAAAAAGGCAAGCTGCACGCAGCAAGCTGTTGGGAGCAAATGTGACTTTATCTTGTATCATCATGGCTTATCTGTGTTCTTGGCATTTTCCCAACTGTGTGAGTTTTGCCGTGCTTTCAAGTCTGAAATTCCTTCTCCTGCCCTGTCAGGCTAATTACTTCAGTTTGGTTTGTTTGGATTTTAAGTTACAGTTTGTGTGTACCTTGTTTTGGACTGAATTTCCTCCACTTAAAGGCTGCTCCTGGGAGAGTTTTTCTCCAGCCGAAGGTAACTTGGACATTGGGGGAAAAGTTGGAGATAATAAAGAGACTCCTATTGCTTATCTGACTGTATTGCCTTTGTGCTACGCCCCGAGTCATCACAGGATCCTACAATGGTTGTAAGTGTGAATAATGATCATAAGTCATTTTTTAGAGTAACTTCAAATGGTCATTAAATGAGGACTGTACCGTTTTTGGACAGATCGGTTCTCATGGAGAGAGTTTTCCTGTCACGTAACTGAAAAATCAGCTATTCCCTGGATAAAATGTTACATTGATTTGAATGAGAAAGTGGTACTGACCTTATTTTTTAAATTTAAAAAAATATATATAATGCAATGCTTAATCACACATGAAACAACGTTAACCCTACAAAAAACATGTTTCCCACAGGTATTAATAGATTTTCTTTATATCATTTTTAGGTCAATGGCACAGAGATTGAATATGAATTTGAAGAAATTACATTGGAAAGGGTAAGTTAATTATTTCTCACCCTGGAGAGACATTGCTACAAACACAAACAAAGCAGCGTGTTGGGAAAAACCACCCTTTATTTTCCATTTACGACACTTGAGTGGAAGTCACATTATTTAGCTGTGAAAAATGCCTATCAATGCGGATTTATTACAGGTTGGAAATCTCAAAACTACTGCCTGCTTTTCGTTGAAGACATAAACTGGACATAAACTGTTTCAGCTTCTCCCCTCAGGATGCTGCTGTCAGGCATTGCATGCCAAAAGTACGAGATAATTTTTCCCTCATGCCATCACTCTGCTAGACACCTAATACTCACAACACAGTCTTAGGCCTAAAGATAATTTATTTATATTTTAGCAATAGGGCTGTATTGCTATTATCCTTCTCATCTTATTGCCTACTCCTATTGGTATCTTAGGATTGATCACTTTGTTGTGTGTACTTTATGATTTGTGATTGTATCTTATGATTTATTATTTATCACATTGTTAAACATCTATAGAGATTCTCAGTCATCCAGGTCATGGTTGATTCTCAGTCATCCAGGTCATCCTTTTTCAGGAGGCAACTGGACTTTCTTTTTTCTTTTGAAGATGTTTCACTTCTCATCTAAGAAGCTTCTTCAGCTTCTTCCATTCCCCACCATCCTATCAGAGCTGAAGAAGCTTCTTGGATGAGAAGCGAAACATCTTCAAAAGAAAAAACAAGAAAATCCAGTTACCTCCTGAAAAAGCAGCTTTGGGATTATCACATTGTTGTTTGTATGTACACTGAGATCTTATCCACCGGAAGCAAATTCCTTGTGTGTCTCATCACATAGGCCAAAAAAGAACTTTTCTATTCTGTTCTTATTCTATTATTCTAATTCTATTGTATTATTCCTATTCTATTCTATTATGTTCTGCTCTGTTCTATTCTATTATGTTCTATTCTATTAAATACTTGTAGCTCAGGCTCTATCTGTGCATCCTTGGTGCTCTCTGTGCAACCCATTCCCTTCTTTAGCTTCTATCTCACCTGGGCTACAAATTTACTCTACTCTACTCTACTCTACTCTACTCTACTCTACTCTACTCTACTCTACTCTACTCTACTCTAC
>BLBF01000006.1:7544578-7557379 GCA_015471245.1 Laticauda colubrina | reverse complement strand
AGAATAGAATAGAATAGAATAGAATAGAATAGAATAGAATAGAATAGGAGTTGGAAAGGACCTTGGAGGTCTTCTAGTCCAACTTCCTGCTTAGATAGGAAACCCCATATCATTTCAGACAAATTGGTTGTCCAAAAAATCTTTCACTGTTGGAGCACTGATAACTTCTGGAATCAAGCTGTTCCATTGATTAATTGTTCTGACTTTTAGGAAATCTCTCCTTCGTTCTAGGTTGCTTCTCTCTTTGATTAGTTTCCATCCATTGCTTCTTGTCCTGCTCTCAGGTGCTTTGGAGAATAAATTGACTCTCTCTTCTTTGTGGCAGCCCCTGAGATATTGGAAGACTGTTATCCTGTCACCTCTAGTCCTTCTTTTCATCAAACTAAACATAACCCAATTCCAACAAAAGTTCTTCATATGGCAACCTTTATATGGCAAATATTTTTTAGCAGTGGTTTAATAAAGCAACTAGGCTAGCTGTTGTTTAATTTCTCTCCCGGCAGCTCTAAAAGCCGGCAGCTTCCGCTACAATATTTGTCCTATAAAAATTGCCTTTGATTGATTGCTTACCCTATTTTCTCCATCTTGTGTGCCCACTTGTAATTTCATCGTTGCAAGGGTATGGCTGACGCCTTCCTTAAGCATTTTGTAATGTAATTAGGGTAGCCCCATTCATGAGCGACAGAGCGCAGGAAGAATATTTAAATGATTAATCTGTGGGAAGAAAATCGGTTCGTTGATATTTGCAGCACGATCGATCCGAAAGGCAAAATTTTCAGCATCTGGGTGAGAAAAAGAAAGAAAGAAAAGAAAACTGGTCTCTGCCCGAAGGAATTTGACATTGGAAAATAATAGGTTGATGGAAAGAGGTGGGTGTAATTAGGTTCAGTTAAGAGTGAGGTCCAGAATACTCAATAGAGGGGAAAAAAAATGAAAAGGAGGCCAGTGAAAATGACCAGAGGCACCAGAGCCTAAGAAGAGAAAATAGAAGAGAGTTTGGCTGAACAACAGAACAGGATCAGGGGGGAAAAACAGATTATACAGATAATCCTTGATTTGTGGCCACATGGCAGCCCAAAATTTATTCCAAAAATTGTCAGTTAAGAGTGTATTGGCATTAAATTGCTTCGTTTGACTGACTTCTCAGTTTTCAAGTGCAGAGTTGCAGAAAATCCCAGGAATTTCTCCAGAAGTTATGGGTGCTCCACAGAGGTGGTATTCAGCAGGTTCTGACCAGTTCTGGAGAACCAGTAGCAGAAATTTTGGGTAGTTCAGAGAACCAGCAAATACCACTTCTGACTGGCCCCACCCCATCTATTGTCTGCCTCCCGACTGATTGGCTGATTGGCTGGTCATTATTTTAAATCCCGTGGACCAGAGACCCTGGGAAAATCCCAAAAAAAACTCTGCAGGAAAATTCCCCACCCTGTTTTCCTACCAATCAATCATTCTTTATTTGGGATCACAGGATACCATCTCCAGCTCCATTCTCAGGGGAAGAGAGAGAAAGAGAGAGACTTTTGGCTTCATGCAAGGAAAGCAGCAGAAGTCTTTCTTTGTCTCCCCCAAACTCCAGCAGAAATGAGTCTTTGTGAGACTTCTCGTGCCGGCGCTGCCTCTTGGAGCAGGAAGCCTTGCAGGGTCCCAAAAGACTCATTTCTGGCGGAGTTTGGGGAAGACAAAGAAAGACTTTTTCTGTTTTCCTTGAGTGCAGCCAAAAGCAGAAGAAGAAAGAAGCAGAAAGAAGCAGCCCGGTGGCCAGGCCAGGCACGTGGGACAAGTGGGGCCAGTTCCCCCCCCTCCGCCCTTTCCCCCCTTCCCTCACTACCATGTGTTTTTCGCAATGCAAATGATGCAAGCCTTGTGTTCCCGCAGGCAATGTGGGTAGCGCAGCCTTGTGTTCCTGTGCAGCCTGTATTAATTGCTTTGGGGGTTGCTTTGGGGGTTGCTTTGGGGGTGACATTTCTCTGTGAACCACCAAAGTTTTCTCATAGACCACCAATGGTCCCCGGCCCACTGGTTGGTGACCACTGCACTAGAAGACCTCCAAGGTCCTTTCCGACTCTACTATTATCTGTTCCAAATGCTTGACATGCCTGGATGTCATCTAATTTACTATTAATGCTGCCATCATTTGGAGTCTGTATGCCTGAGCACGCAGAGATAATATCAAGCTAAGCCATCGAAGTATGTGTACACATGACCTTATTAATATAATCTCAGGACCAATCACCATTAAAAGGTCATGCTATAGCTGGCCAGTTGACCTTTAGCTACCAAATTCATTTAAGACTTCTCCCTGAAAATGGACTAATTGTTGTGAAGTGAATGCATTACAAAGGCACTTATTTTGCATAACTTGGTACTCATGCATACATTATTTTCCCCCAGCCCCAGACAGTGAGTATGAACTACTAATCAAATAAATTGAAGCCTTATCACCCAAACATTGAACTAAGCTGGCAGTCATTGTTTTTAGCTCAAAAGCTGCATGCTGTCCCCGTTCCTTTTTTTTTTTTTTTTTGCAATATACAAATATTTTTATTGTTTTGTGTCACAAATTCCATTTCTATATTAAACAATGTGTTTTCCAGGTGTCCAAAGTGTTAAAATATAAACATCATCATAATCATTATAATCGGGTGGGCTTCAAAAATTTTACCAAACGGTTCTCTGCCAGGTTGCTGGGTGGGTGTTGCCATGGTGGGCGTGGCCTAGTCAGCCTCCTGCACCATAGTGAGGAGGGGCATTTTTGCCCTCTGGAGACTCTAAAGGCTTTTCTGAGCCTCCGGGAGGGCAAAAACAGCTTTCCCCGGGCTCCGGAGGCTCTCTGGAAGCAGGGAACGGGCCCATTTCCAGCCTTCCCGAACTTCTGGGAGGTTCTGTTTTTCACCCTCTCCATGCCTCTGTGTGTGCCTTGCACTTATCTGCATCCAAAATGGGCTGTGTCGGGACTCCTGGAGGGGCGGGGTGGGTGGGGTAGGGCAGGAATGCGATTTGGGGGTTCTCTGAATTGCACAAAATCTTAGCTAGAGGATCTCCCAAACCCCCCAGCAGCCCAGTCCTGATTATAAACATGTACATGCAAACATATATAAGATAATATCAATGACAGGGGTGGGATTCTATCAGTTTGCGCCTATTCGCTAGAAACGATTCGTCATATTCTCAGTAGTTTGGAGAACCGGTTGTTAGAACAAATTACTGGCCTAATCCTGTAAGGAAGGCAGGAAGAAAGGAAACATTCTGGTGTTGCTTACAGAAACTGCCTCTCCGTTCACTCTTATTACATTCTTTGGCAAGACTGGACTTCCTGTCTCTGGAATTTCTCTGGAGTTTTTTCCCCTCCTTTGCTGGTACCTTGTTTGTGTGGAGTGACCATTCAAAGTTACAATGGCACTGAAAAAAGTGATTTATGACCATTTTTCACTCTTACAATTGTTACAGCATCCCCACAGTCACGAGAGGCCAGGCGAGATGTGTGCCTCGATGTGAGTGATATTGAGTTGTCCACACCCAGCCAATAACATGATCACCAAGCCATGTCCACCAAGTCACATGACCACCAAGCCACACCTACCACCTAAGCCACACACACAGAACCGGTTGTTAAAAAATTTGAATCCCACCCCTGATCAATGGTTAATGGAAAGAATACTATCTTCCATTTTTTAATGTTTTTTAATATTCAAAATAGCCAGATTGCAGGTGTGAGAGGGGAAATAAATGCTTACTCACATTTTTTTGCAAAAGGCATGCATACACAGCTCCCTTAGAAAGAAATAACATAGGTGATCTTTATTTTTCAAGCCCTGCCCTTGCCATTCATTTGAAAAAAAAAATGCCTTCAGGGAACCATCTCTTGCAATCTCTTTATTGATAGAGAAAGTAAAGAAGTAAAATTATGCTCAGGCACCATGCATCCTCAAAACTATACTTTTGAAACTGTAGTAAAAATAAATAAACTATTGCTTGTTTTCAAATCACATTAATAGATAGACTCAATTTGTGGGGTCACGCTCTGCTTCCCTTCCCCAGGCAGTTAAAATGCCATTAATGCAAAGATTATTCAGCTATTAATTTCTCTTTTTCCCCTCACACAGCTTCCAATAATTACTGAGCGATGTGTAAATGTTTTAAATCCCTTCAAGAGTTCAGCTGCATGGCTTTGAAATCAAAACGGTTTCTAATTTTTAGGCAACCACCAATTTCAAATTTTGCCTTCAAAGCACCTAAATTTGGCCATTTTTAGCAAAATACACTGATTGGTTCCCTTCTCCAGCTGCTAAAGTCTTAACCTAGGTTGATTTATAAACTGGGTTGCGTGAAAACGTGATGGGATTCCATGAAAATCTAAGACAGTATTTCCCAGCCATACAACTTCCAGAAGTCCAGATGGACTTCAATCCCCAGAATTCCCCTGCCAGCAAGGCCATTCCTGTAAATTATGGCAATAAAACTCATTCATTAGAAGCTGATGAGATTGGTAAACACTGGTACCAAGGGAAAACAGAAAAGATTCACTTGAATTCTGCCAGGTTTCTATCCCAAAGGTGCTTTTTCAAGAGGACTTTCTGGTTTTTCTTTGAAGATATTTCGCTTCCCATCCAAGAAGCTTCTTCAGCTCTGTCTGGATGGTGCAGAATGGAATGGAAGGATTGATGTTCTTTGCAGATAGCTGGTCATTTGCATCCCTTTTAGAGAGTTGTTGAGGCCACTTGGAGGTTTGTCTGTGACCTCAGGGCCACCTGAGTAGTGCAAATGGGTGTGGAGCTTTCCTGGAACTGCTGAAAGGACTGTGTTGCAACCCTGAGGGTGTAAACAAGTGCTTCAGCATTGGAGGTTTTTAAGAAGAGGCTGGACATCCACTTGTCTGGAATGGTACCTGAGCAGGGGCTGGACAAGAAGACCTTCAAGGATCCTTTCTTTTATTCTATTCTGAATGAAGCAGCACTTTAGTTCCTGCAATCTGTTTTACACAGTTTCAGAATACTTTCCCCAATTCTTTACAAAACAGCAAAATGAATTCTTGGCAATCCTTCAGAGAGGAAGCTATGTCAGGCTCTTTGACCTCTGCCTCTGATTGGAAGTGATTTTTCCCCCCAGATGCAATTCTCACAGTCTCTTTAACAAGATGAATGGGAGAGCAAAGGGGGAAGGTTGAGATCACAACTTTTCTAGCGGCTGAATTATTTCCCAGTTTGAACAATCTATAGTGAAGTGTACTGAGGTTTTTAACTGCCTCAGGCCAGGTGGTGGAACCTGTTTGCTGATAACAGAGTCTCTTGCAGCTTGCTAGTTGACATAACTGTCTCTTAAATCTTTATCAGCCTAGGAACTGACTGTTATAATTATTTTAGGCCTTGCAGGGTGTTATCAGAACTGGTTGCAGAATTTTATTGGGTCAATGGAAGTTATTTCCTTTGGTGCTTGAAAGACCACAGGGAAGAATCAGTGGTCTTTGAGAATGCAGGGCCTAAAAGTTTTTCTCAACCTTATGAAATTTAAGACAAATGGACTTCAACTTCTAATGTGCCTAAACCATTCATTATCCATGCTTGATTCTACACAGTTTCAAGACCATCTTCAGTCAAATTGTCTTCTTCCAAATATTAACAGAAAATCTACGTATGCTCCACGATCTTTGCTTCCATCTCTTTGTAGGTTACAGGTCTTACTTCATTCAGAGCCTTTGTTTTCCTGACTTTGTTCTTTCAAGATTCAGGCTATTCTGCCTTCGTTATCAGTCCCTCTTTCCATTTTTTTTTGTACTTATCCTTTTTATCTTTCAGTTTATCAGAGAGTTCTTTGTGTAAACTATGCTGATTTCTTCCGAGATATTTTTGTTTTTCTTTTTTGGTGGTATTGTGCTAGACTGGGCTTTTATTATCATATTTTTCAGAGTTTTCCAGAGCTTCTTGAGTTGTTTTCTCCTTTAAGATTTTCTATTTATGGAATTCTTCCCAGGAGGGTCTCTCTGAGTTGACTACAATCAATTCTTTTAGTAGTAATTTTCAACTTACAACTATTTGTTCAGTGATTGTTTGAAATTATAGCAGTGCTGAATGAAGACATATGAGCCCTGAAGTTAGAGTTGTCACAATGCTTCTGCAGTCATGTGATCAAAATTTGGGTGGTTGGCATTCCAGCCACATTTATGATCACAGGGTTACCAATAAAGGAGAATATTTGTAATTCTGGATTGAAATGAGGGGCCTTGCTTGGCTGCTTTCTTGCAAATGTTTCATTACCCACACTAGATAACATTTTCAGCAGGAGGTTGCTAGACCAATACTTGAATTCAGCTCTGCTGTCTGGAATCCGCACTGTATATCAGACATAAATACAACTAAGCAAGTCTCGAAGTATTTTACCAGAAGAGTACTACATTCCTCTGTTCACAACAGAATATCCTACACCAGACTTGAAATTCTTGGCTTAGACAATCTTGAACGACGCCGGCTAAGATTGGACTGAAGCATAGTACATAAAATAATATGTTACAACGTCTTACCAGTTAATGAATATTTCAGCTTTAACTGCAACAACACAAGAGCACACAACAGATATAAATTCAATGTAAACCACTCCAAACTTGATTGCAGGAAGTACGATTTCAGCAACAGAGTGGTCAATGTCTGGCACTCACGATCTGATTCTGTTGTCACCTGCTCAAACCCCCACTCCTTTACCCTCAAACTAACCTCTATTGACCTTACCCTGTTCCTAAAGGGCCTGTCACATTGGCCGACGGATGCAAAACGTTTGTAAAAAGGACACAGCGGACGAGAAAATGTTCCATCCGTTGTTATCCGCTTTCAAAAGTGCCCCGAATTTGCATAAACAGAGCGGACAACAATGGAAAGGAACGGACGGGGGGAGGATGTAGCCAGGATGGAAAGCGGATGCTCCATGGAAGCCTAGCGGATGGAAGCGGATGGGAGCGGATGGCACATCCGCAGGGCTTCTGGGGGAGCACAGCGAAGCGGATGCGCAACGGAAAGAGCGGATGCCGAGTGGATACAGCGGATGCAGAGCGGAAGCCTAGTGGATGCCTAGCGGATGCAAAGCGTTCACTGCGCATGCGGGCAGGATGAATTGCATCAGCCCCGCAGATATAAAGGGAAGCAGCTCGCAAGCAGGTCACCATTCAGAGGAAAGACCTGCTGCCAGACACAGCTCCAGCCAGCCAGCCAGCCAGCCAACAACCATGGGGAAGAAGAGAAAGCCTGTGGCATCTGCTGCCAGCCCTGGCAAGAGGGACAGGGCCACCATCTCACCCCCTGGTGCTGACTCTGCTTCTGCTGCTGGGGCTGACTCTGCTGGTGCTGAGGCTTCTGCTGGCACTGCTCCTGGTGCTGGGGCTTCTGCTGGGGCTTACTCTGCTGGTGCTGGTGCTTCTGCTGGTGCTTTCTCTGCTGGTGCTGCTCCTGGTGCTGGGGCTTCTGCTGGTGTTTACTCTGCTGGTGCTGTTCCTGGTCCTGCTGGTGTTGCTGGTGCTGCTGGTGCTGGTGGTGGTGGTGGTGCTGCTGGTCCTGCTTTTGCTGCTACTGTTGTTGTTGCTGCTGCTGCTGCTGGTGGTGTGGAGGAGCAGCCCCTACAACCTCGAAGCCCCTCTGATGAGGGCCCATATGGCCCTGCCAGAGGGAGGAAGAGGCATACACGTGAACGGGAGAGGAGGCAATACTCCATCGAAGAGGAACATGAAGATGAAGTGCTGGAGTGGCTGAGGGAGAATGAGTATCTTTGGCGGAAGCGACACAGGCTCTATCGAGACGCCAAAGGGAAGCAGGCTGCTTGGAGAGAGAAGGCGGAGAGCCTGGGCTACACTTCGGAGGTGCTCCTCGGCTGGTGGAAGCACATGCACACCTGGTACGGGAAGTTGCACCTCAAGAAATCTGGCCAGGCCACGGTCAAGCTGACGGACCGAGAGTCCTACATGATGGCCAAGTGCAGCTTCTTGGAGGGTGAGGTCCACCACCGAGGAGCAGCCCCTCTCACAACCCTCTCTCTCAGGCAGCCCGCTGAGAGCCAGTCCTCTTCTGGCAAAGAATCAGCTCCTGTGTCCAGGCAGGTATCTGCGGAGCGTGCCACAATGGAGACCCCCCCCCGACAGCTGTACTACCCGTGGCGGAGCGCGTGGAGGACCCCCTGACACAGTGGGAGCAAGGAGAGGGCACTTCCACCAGAGAACAACCCACATCCACCGCCAGCTCCACCTCCACAGAAAGCAGGCAGAGAGGCAGACTGGAGGGGCAGAGCCACACTGTCTTGCTGGAGATCAGGGACACCATCAGAAGCAGCATAGATCTCCTCTCTCAGCTGGTACACACCGACGTCCCATCCTCCAACTGCAAGCCCTTCATAACGTACGTCAACCAGACCCCCTTGAACATGTCTGAATCACATTACCAGGGGACCAAGGACAGGATCACTGGTATTCTTCACAACTCTCCAGACCTAGCTGAACCTTCTCCCACCCAGTCCAGGTCTGCTCCTCCACCCCAGGTGATGTCACTGCCCTTCCAAGGCTTTCCACAGGCCCTCCCCTACCAAGGCTATGGCTACTAGGAGGTCCAGCAGCACAGACAGCAGCCCTTCCCAGTCCAGGCACAGGTACATCGAACGCCACCGGTGCCACCGATGCCACTGATGCCACCAATGCCACCAATGCCAGCCACGCCACCGATGCCAGCCATGACACCGATGCCACCCATGTCACGGATGCCACCCATGCCACAGGTGCCACCCATGCCACAGGTGCCACCCACGCCTCACCTCGCTCACCTGCAGACCAGACATCCCCACTACACTCTTCCTTCCTCCATCCCACAGCCAAGCCCAGCCTCAGAACATCTTTCATCGGTATTGGGGCTGACACCCTATCTCCTGGAGGAAGGGGCTCTCAACATCACAGGACTGAGCCAGCTCTCTCAGAGCTTCCTGCACACACCATCTCCTGTTGCCCTCTCAGGGCCAGGCACCCCAATGGCGCCTCAGACCAGCACTCCAGCAGCAGCCACCTCCACAGCACCGGGACCCTTCACCCCTGAGACTGTGGGCATGCCTCAGAGTGACCGAGAAGAGTGCCAGAGACTGGGTGGCTACCTGTTGACTTTATCTTTGCTTGGGACACTTGGGTCATTTTTCTTTTACAGCTTGTTATTAATCAAGATTATCTTTGCTTCACACACTTGTTTCATTTATTTTATTAAATAAAGTCTTGGTGGAAGCTTTGAGAAATGGTTTAAGCCTTTGCATGCTTCTGGGATGGGTAAGGATAGCAGTGGGATGGGCGGGGATACCTTTGGGAAGGGTAATAGCTGTGGGATGGGCAGGGATACCTGTGGGATGGGCAAGGATACCTGTAGAATGGTTAATAGCTGTGGGATAGATAAACCTCCAGTGCAAGCATAGTGGGACTGTATGGTCCACCCTCCCAGGTGCCACACCTATGGCCCTTTATTATCAATAACAATGTAATCATTCATCAACACATTTCAACATAAACATAACTCTTTATTAAATGCCCTGTTCATTGTAGGGCCACCCAACATACATGGCCCAATCTCATCAGTGTGATGAGACAGGCTGTAGGAAGCATCCATTAAGCATCTATCATCCTGTCTTGCCACTCCACCGCTCCAGCTGGGGAGTTGCACCAGTGTTTCAGGAGGTTGTGCTGCCTCTTCCCTTCACGTGAGGCTCTGTTGGGGCCTTGCACATCCTCAGTGTCTATCAGGCTTTGCCCTTGCCTCCATTCCCCAGGCTCCATGTCCCCATTGCCTTGTTGGAGGTCCACGAGCCTGTTCTGCAAGACTGGGTAGCGGGTGCGCATGAGATTGTGCAGGATGCAGCAAGCTTCCACGATCCTCCTCATGGTCTCTGGGTGATGCTGCATGGTGGTGGGAAGTACCTGGAACCTGTTGGCCAGGATGCCAAAGGCGTTCTCCACCACCTGCCTTGCCCTGGACAGCCTGTAGTTGAAGATCCTCTCTTTACGGGTGAGGCATCTGGAGGTGTAGGGCTTCATGAGGTAGGTTCTGAGGGAGAAGGCATCATCCCCCACGATGAAGTAGGGCACATCTTGTGTGTCGTTGGGCAGGGGGTCTGGATCTGGGAAGCCCATGATGAGGTTGCATTCCAGCCCCTCCTTGAGGTGACTGGCATTGTATACCTGGGCATCTGAAGCTGACCTGTTGCCTGAAGCATCGATGTACATGAACTTGTAGTCAGCATTGACCATGGCGAAGAGGATGATGCTGAAGAAGCCCTTGTAGTTGTGATAAGTGGACCCTGAGTTGGGTGGAGCTTTGCAGGCCACGTGCTTCCCATCTATGGCTCCAACCGTGTGGGGGAAGTTCCACTTCTAATACCACTGCTCTGCAACTTTTTTCCAGCCTTCTTCAGTGGAGGGGCACTGGAGGAGCTCCTCCTTGTATTCTTGGATGATGGCCTGCACCACTTCTCTGACCACAATGCTGATGGTGTTGTGTGGCACCCTCCAGGCGTACTGCATGCTCCTGTACGTGGTCCCTGAGGCCAGGTGGCACAGAGTCAGTGCCACCTTCAGCCCAGGGTCCAGGCTGGGCCGGAAGTTGGTGTTTGCCTTGGTCAACCTGGGTGTCAGCCGCTCCACAACTTCGTCAAACATGGCTGGAGGCATCCTCATGAAGTTTTGGAATGCACAAGGGTCTTCATTCCTCAGCTCCACCATCAGCTTGTTATACAGTCCGTACTCGGCTCTTCTAGCAATCCATCTTCGGACCCAGACACTTCTTGGCCGCCTCCTTTTCTTCCCGTAGAACAGTTGAAAGAGCCTGTAGATGGCTTCGCACTGTTGTAGAACAATGGTGGCTACCAAAAGGAGTGTGTGATGATCCATGGTGGAGATGACTGGATGCTGTGGAAGAGCCAGAGCCAGATGAAGGCTGAAGAGGTCTGCACCGCAGGGCTGCTGGATTGAAAGTGAGATCCAGGTGAGTTCCTCTCCCTTTTTATAGGAAATATAGGTTTTCCGCTCAGTGTCCTTTTGCATCCTCTTGACATCCTGCAGACATCCTAAACATCCAAGATAGGTCCCCTTTGCGAACGTTTTTTCCATTTTAAATGCTTTGTATGCGAGCTGCATCCACTTTCATCCTTTCTACGTCCATGCTACTAATGCTTTGTGTCCGTTCCGCATCTGTTTCGCTTCCTCCCTGTGTCCATTTTCCACTGGAGTGGATTTGAGTTGCGCGGATGCGCAGCGGATGCCTAGTGGATATAGCGGATGCGTAACGGATGGCGACGGATGTAGAACAGATGTTCCCCGTATGCATTGCGGATGTAGAATGCATGCGTTGGATACATTTTCCGTTCAAAAAGTTTTGTGCAGCTCAAAACTTTTTGAGCAGATGAAATCATACTAGACGGATGCTGGACAGATAGAGAGGATGAAAAACGGACGCAGTGAGTACAGAATGGAAGCATCACGTTAACCAATGGGTGGCAGGCTTTTTTGTCCGGTTTACATCCTCTTTCCATCCGTTGGTGCAGCATGGCAGGGGCTTAAGAGGTCTGTAAGGGGTGCACATAAGCGCACCATCGTGCCTACCGTCCCTGTCCTATTGTCCCCAATTATTAGTTCCTATTTCTTATATTTAAACTTATGTTAATTCTTATTTCTATCGTATTGCAAGCTTTTGACTAAATAAATAAATAAATAAACAAACAAACAAACAAACAAACGAACGCATGCATGAATGAATGAATGAATGAATGAATGAATGAATGAGTGAATGAATGAATGAAATCAAAGAGGTGAGATGAAATGTTCCCAGGACATTGTATCCAACCTAAATACAAATAAGTTGCCAAGCATCTGAATTTTGATCACAGGGCCCATGAGGATGCTGCAACAGTTGTTAAGTGTGAAAAAGGGTCATAAGTCACTTTTTTCAGCGATGTGGTAACTTCGAATGGTCACTAAGTAAACTGTTGTAAGCTGTAGACGACCTATATTATCTTTTCATAGCTAAAACTCACACCTAACATTTTCTCAAAGCAAGATAAGTAAAAAAATAAGTAACAAAACAAGCACTGCAAACTCATGAGTAGAAAAACAACCCCTTTCTATGTTAGGATATTTAGAGAGGATGGAAATTTTCTTTCTTTTTCCAACTATGTTAGCTTTATATTCATATTGAGACTTTGGAAAAAGTTCAGAGAAGAGGAACCAAGATGATCAAAGGCCTGAAGATTAAAACATATAAAGAACAGCTGCAGGATTTGGGTTTGGCTAGTCTGGAGAAAATAATTAGGGGTGACATGATATCAGTATTCCAGTATTTGAGGGGCTGCCACAAAGAAGAGGGGAGGGTCAACTTATTTTCCAAAGCACCAGAAGGCAAGACAAGAAACAATGAATGGAAACCAATCAAGGAGAGAAGCAACCTGGAATTAAGGAGAAACTTTCTAACAGTGAGGACAATTAACCAATGGAACAATTTGCCTCCAGAAGTTGTGGGTGCTTCATCACTGGAGGTTTTTAAAAAGAGACTGGACAGTAATTTGTCTGAAATTATATAGGATTTCCTGCTTGAGCAGGGGGCTTGACTAGAAGACCTCCAAGATCCCTTCCAGCTATTCTGTTCTGTTCTGTTCTGTTCTGTTCTATTTCCTGTTCTGTTCTATTCTATTCTATTTCTTATTCTGTTCTATTTTATTCTATTTCTTATTCTTATTCTTATTCTATCCTATCCTATCCTATCCTATCCTATCCTATCCTATCCTATCCTATCCTATCCTATCCTATCCTAT
>BLBF01000006.1:7516800-7543096 GCA_015471245.1 Laticauda colubrina | reverse complement strand
ATCTATCTATCTATCTATCTATCTATCTATCTATCTATCTATCTATCCCTATCTATCTATGAGCTGTGGTGGCATAGTGGTTAGAATGCAGTATTGCAAACTACCTCTGCCCACTGCCAGGAGTTCGATCCTGACCAGCCCAAGGTTGACTCAGCCTTCCATCCCTCTGAGGTCAATAAAATGAGGACCCAGATTGTTGGGGGCAGGAGGCTGACTCTGTAATCCACTTAGAGAGGGACTGTAAAGCTCTATGAAGCTGTATACAGGTAATCCTCAATTTACAACAGTTCCTTTAGTGACCGTTCAAAGTTACAACAGTACTGAAAAAAAAGTAAGCTATGACCATTTTTCACACTTACAACCATTGTATTGTCCCTGTGGTAACAATTCAGTTGCCTGGCAAGGGGTTTTGTGACCTTTTGACAAGCAAAGTCAATGGGGAATCCAGATTCACTTAACAACCATATTACTAACTTAACAAGAAAAGTCCTAAAATGGGACAACACATGTTTCACTTTACAACATAAATGTTGGGCTCAGTTGTGGTTGTAATTGTTAATACCACTTTATAATGCCTTGGTAAAGCCACAATTGGAATACTGCATTCAGATTTGGTCGCCATGATGTAAAAAAGATTCTGAGACTCCAGAAAGAGTGCAGAGAAGAGCAACAAAGATTATTAGGGGACTGGAGGATAAAACATATGAAGAACGGTTGCAGGAACTGGGCATGTCTGATGAAAAAAAGGACAAGAGGAGATATGATAGCAGTCTTCCAATATCTCAGGGGTGCCACAAAGAAAAGGGAGTCAAGCTTGTCTCCAAAGCACCAGAAGGTCGGACAAGAAGCAGTGGGTGGAAACTAATCAAGGAGAGAAACAACTTAGAACTAAGGATAAATTTCCTGACAGTTAGAGCTATTTATCAGTGGAACAGCTTGCCACGAGAAGTTGTGAATGTTCCAACACTGGAAGTTTTTAAAAAGATGTTGGATAACCATTTGTCTGAAGTGGTGTAGGGTTTCCAGCCTAAGTAGGGGGTTGGACTAGAAGACCTCCAAGGTCCCTTCCAACTTTGTTATTCTATCCTATCCTATCCTAACCTATTCTATTCCTCGAGGACTACCTGTAGGAGTTGAAGTGTTATGGCTATTGCTATTCTACTTTGCCGAGAAACCTTTTGAAATACTATAGGTCCCTGCATGTTGTGTACAGTGACAAATGCACCCTTGTGATTTTCATGTCTAAAATGTACGCTCTAATAAATTCGGCCTTTGACATCTGGCGACAAAGCAATTGTCCTAAGGCTACAATAACAATTCCCTTCGGGCCTGGATTATTGGTTTCTCAGCTATGGAGAATCTATATATTTTTTCAAGTGATGCCTAAGCTTTGAAATGTCTTTTGGAAACAAGGCTTTTGATTGACAGCTGCTCCAAGCTTCTCTGTAAACACTTCATGTGCAATTATAGTCAGCTAACTGCTTGGCATTTGAGTGCATTTGCCTTGGCCATTCCTGTCGTTTTCTTATGGCTGGTGCTGTCATTACTGCAGTGAAAGTGCAGCCCACATGGGATCTCAGTACAGGTAGTCCTCAGCTTATGATGGCTCACTTAGCAACCTTTCAAAGTTATGATGGACGTTGAAAAAGAGCCCTGGCAATCAACTCCTATTTATGGCTGTTGGCAGCATCCCTGCAGTCACATGGCCACCATTTATGACATTTTTACCCCGAACTGGCATTTACTGCCAACAATAGATTCGCTTAATGACCATGTCATTCACTTAATGACTGCAGCAAAAAAAAAGGGTCTTAAAATCAGGCATAAAATGGGAAGCTCAATTATGGTGCTAAGTCAAGGACCATCTCTATTGTAGATACTGTCCATATTTCAGGAGGGAAAAGTGAAGCAGGCACCATTACAGAGAACGCTGCCTTCTGGCAATTACTAAATTATCCTGTTTCATCATTGTTTTAAGTTAGAATACAATAGAATTCTTTATTGGCCAAGTATGATTGGACACACAAGGAATTTGTCTCTGGTGTATTAAGAATGAAGTGTAGTGGAGTGGCAGGGCAGGGCAGGGCAGGGCATGGAAGAGAGAAGAGAAGAGTCAAGAGAAGAGACAAGAAGAGTCAAGAGAAGAGACAAGAGTCAAGAGAAGAATCAAGAAGAGTCAAGAGAAGAGAAAAAAGGAGGAAAGAGACAAAACTCAAGAGGAGAGTCAAGAAGAATCGAGAAGAGTCAAGAGAAGAGAAGAGATAAGAGTCGAGAAAACAGAAGAGTCAGGAATTGAAAGAAGAGTCGAGAAGAATCAAGAAGAGTCAAGAGAAAAGAAGAGACAAGAGACAAGAAGAGAGAAGAGTCAAGAAGAGTCAGGAGAAAGGTCAAGAGACGAGAAGTGAGAAGAGTCAAGAGTCAAGAGAAGAAAGAAGAGTTGAGAAGAATCAAGAGAAGAGTCAAGAAGAGAAGAGAAGAACAGGGTTTGAAGGGACCTTGGAAGTGTTCTAGTCCAACCCTTCAAGCAGGAAACCCTATAAGACATCTGCTTTACAACTTCTGTGTTTACTGAACAAACACCGTTTTATGACCATTATAATTTGTGGTGGTAATGGGTAGTCTCCATTATGGTCGTAAGAACTATTTGTATAATGTTTCTGTGGTGGCACAACAGTTTGCCCAATGGCCGTTATTAAAAAGGCACTTTTCTGGTATTGTATAAATGCACACACACACACACACACACACACACCTTGTAGAGATGAATTTGAAGTCTTTGACAATCAAAATGTCCTTCTCCAGCCCAATTGCGAGCCGATTTCTATCCCCTTTGGAAAGCTATAACCTTCCATCGAAGATAGGTTATTCTGTGAAAGATGACAAAAAGCTTTGCCGTGGGTTAGCGTGTTCAATTTTCCCAGGAGGAAATTTTTGTGCATTTGGGTGACCTCAAAGAACATGCACTCAATAATGGGACAACCCCAGGTAAGAATCTCGCTGGTTCTTGATCAGGTCAAGGATCACAAGACAATTAATTACTAGCAGTTTTCAGCTCTTCAGAGAACAAGCAAAGGTGATGGCCCTTCCACTTGTAAGTTGGATTCCGTTGGGTCAAATCCAAAGAGCCTTTGGTGTGTTGCTGACAGACTGTTCTGGGTAATTTCTTGGAACTTGACATTATCCATTTTTTAAACTCCTCTGGTTCACTAGGAATGCTGTCAACTCTTCCTCCTGTTCTTGGTTTCCGAGTTCAAAGTTCAAGTTCAAACCTTTATTGTCAGAGTACAACATGTGTACAATGGGATTGGCTGAGCCTCCCTTCATGCACCTCACCCAACACAATACAACTCACAGTGAAGTCAGAGAATCCCTAACCCAGGGAATCCGAGGAACAAACACACAATCCTATTGCACCATGTGAACTTAGTGCACGCCACGCCAGCCCTGCAAGTCACTCGTGCCATGTTGTAAGCAGTGGTGGGATTCAAATTTTTTTACTACTGGTTCTGTGGGTATGGCTTGATGGGTGTGCCATGGCTTGGTGGGCATGGCAGGGGAAGGTTACTGCAAAATCTCCCATTCTCTTCCCACCCCACTAACGGAAATTTTGAGTAGTTCGGAGAACCAGCAAATACCACCTCTGACTGACCCTGCCCCCATCTATTCTGTGCCTCCCATTGAGTCCCAGCTGATCGGCTGGGTCTTCTTTGGTTGCCCTGCAAAGGAGAATGGAGCTGGAAAGCAGGTTAGTGGGGTGGGGAGGGAATGGGATTTTGCAGTTACCTTTCCTTCCCCTGCCATGGCCACCAAGCCACACCCACAAAACCAGTAGTAAAAAAAATTGAATACCACCACTGGGAGTTAGACCTGTTCTCTGGTTGTGTTGGTTTCGTGCCATGTCCTGGGTCATCACAGTGGCAGCACTGATGCTCCAAAATGGCTTCAGCCAGGCCAGCTTCAAGGTTGACAACCCTTACATCAAGTAACTGAAAGGGAGACAGAAAAAGAATCACAAGATACAGACAGTTCTTGACTTACAGACACAACTGAGTTCAAGATTTCTGTTCTGTTAATTTTAAGTGAATTTTACGATCTTTCTTGCCAATGTTGTTCAGTCAATCACTACAATTGTTAAGTTAGCAACACAGTTGTTACGCGAATCTGGCTTCCCCATTCTGACTTTTCTTGTCAGGGGTTTGCAAAAGTTGTTCATATGACCCTGTCATAAATAGATGCCAGTGGCCAAGTCTCTGAATTTTGGTCACGTTAGTATAGGGATGCTGCAATGGTCGTAAGTATGAAAAAATAGTTATAAGTCACTTTTATCCGTGCTGTTAGAGTTTCAAACAGTGATTAAATGAAAAGTTGTAAGTTGACAACTACATGTAAAGGGCCTGTCACATAGGCCGACGGATGCAAAAAGTATGTAAAAAGGACACAGCGGATGAGAAAATTTTCCATCCGTTGTTATCCTCTCTCAAAAGTGCCCCAAATTTGCATAAACAGAGCGGACAACACTGGAAAGGAACGGACAGGGGGAGGAGGTAGCCAGGATATAAAGCGGATGCACTACGGAAGCCTAGCGGATGGAAGTGGATGGAAGCAGATGGCACATCCGCAGGGCTTCCGGGGGAGCACAGCGAAGCAGACACGCAGCGGAAGGAGCGGATGCCTAGCGGATGCCTAGCGGATGCCTAGCGGATGCAAAGCGTTCACTGCGCATGCATGGAGGATGCATTGCATCAGCCCCGCGGATATAAAAGGATGCAGCTTGCAAGCAGGTCACCATTCAGAGGAAAGACCTGCTGCCAGACACATCTCCAGCCAACAACCATGGGGAAGAAGAGGAAGCCTGTGCCTATTCCTGCCAGCCCTGGCAAGAAGGACAGGGCCACCATTCCACCCCCTGGCGCTGACTCTCCTTCTGCTGGGGCTTCTGCTGCTGGTGCTGACTCTGCTGGTGCTGGGGCTTCTGCTGGCGCTGCTCCTGGTGCTGGTGCTTCTGCTGGGGCTTACTCTGCTGGTGCTGCTCCTGGTGCTGGTGTTTCTGCTGGTGCTTACTCTGCTGCTGCTGCTCCTGGTCCTGCTGGTGCTCCTGGTGCTGCTGTTTCTGCTGCTGGTGTTGCTGGTGGTGGTGGTGGTGGTGTGGTGGACCAGCCCCTAGAACCTCAAAGCCCTTCTGATGAGAGCCCAGAAGGCCCTGCCAGAGCGAGGAAGAGGCATACGCGAGATAGGGAGAGGAGGCAGTACTCCATCAAAGAGGAACATGAGGATGAGGTGCTCGAATGGCTGAGGGAGAATGAGTACCTATTGCAGAAGGGACACAGGCTCTATCGAGACACCAAGAGGAAGCAGGCAGCTTGGAGAGAGAAGGTGGAGAGCCTGGGCTACACTTCGGAGGTCCTCCTCGGGTGGTGGAAGCACATGCACACCTGGTACGGGAAGCTGAACCTCAAGAAGTCTGGCCAAGCCGCGGTCAAGCTCACCAACCGGGAGACCTACGTGATGGCCAAGTGCAGCTTCTTGGAGGGTGAGGTCCGCCACCGAGGAGCAGCCCCTCTATCTACCCTCTCTCTCAGGCAGCCCACAGAGAGCCAGTCCTCTTCTGGCCAAGAGTCAGTTCCTGTGTCCAGGCAGGTATCTGTGGAGCGTCCCATGACAGAGACCCCCCCGACAGCTGCACTCCCCGTGGCGGAGCACATGGAGGACCCCCTGACGCAGTGGGAGCAAGGAGAGGGCACTAACACCAGAGACCAACCCACCCCCAGCCCCAGCTCCACCTTCACAGAAAGCAGGCAGAGAGCCAGACCGGAGGGGCAGAGCCACACTGTCCTGCTGGAGATCAGGGACACCATCAAAAGCAGTGCAGATCTCCTCTCTCAGCTGGTACACACCAACATATCATCCTCAAACCGTAAGCCCTTCCTCACCTACGTCAACCAGACCCTCATGGACATGTCCAAATCACAGTACCAGGTGATAAAGGAGAGGATCACAGATCTTCTGCATAACCCTCCAGGCCCAGCTGAACCTGCTCCGACCCAGTCCAGATCTGCTCCTCCACCCCAGGTGATGTCACAGCCCTTCCAAGGCTTTCCACAGGCCCTCACCTACCAAGGCTACAGCTACCAGGAGTTCCAGCAGCACAGGCAGCCCTTCCCAGTCCAGGCACAGGTACATCGTACGCCACCGATGCCACCAATGCCACAGATGCCACCCATGCCACAGATGCCACCCACACCACAGATGCCACCCACACCACAGATGCCACCCACACCACAGATGCCACCTACGCCTTACCTTGCTCAGCTGAAGACCAGACAGCCCCACTACACTCCTTCCTCCACCCCACAGCCAAGCCCAGCCTCAGAACATCTGTCATCGGGACTGACACCCCATGTCATGGAGGAAGGGGCTCTCAACATCACAGGACTGAGGCAGCTCTCTGAGAGCTTCCTCCACACACCATCCCCGGTTGTCCTCTTGGGGCCAGGCACCCCAATGGCGCCTCAGACCAATACTCCAGCAGCAGCCACCTCCACTGCACCTGGACCCTTCACCCCTGAGACTATGGGCACGCCGAAGAGTGACTGAGAAGAGTGCCAGAGACTGGGTTGCTACCTTTTGACTTTATCTTTTCTTGGGACACTTTACTTGGGTCATTTTGCTTTTACTGTTTGTTATTGATAAAGTTTATCTTTGCTTCACACACTTGGTTCAGTTCTTTTAGTCAATAAAGTCTTGGTGGAAACTTTTAGAAATGTTTTAAGCCTTTGCATGCTTGTGGGATGGGTAAGGATAGCAGTGGGATGGGCAGGGATACCTGTGGGATGGGTAATAGCTGTGGGATGGGCAGGGATACCTGTGGGATGGGTAAGGATAGCAGTGGGATGGGCGGGGATACCTTTGGGGTGGGTAATAGCTGTGGGATGGGTAATATCTGTGGGATGGGTTAGGATACCTGTGGGATGGGTAATATCTGTGGGATAGATAAGCCTCCCATGCAAGCATAGTGCGACTGTATGGTCCACCCTCCCAGGTGCCACACCTATGGCCCTTTATTATCAATAACAATTTAATCATTGATCCACACATTTCAACATAAACGCAACTCTTTATTAAATGCCCTGTTCATTGTAGGGCCACTCAATATACATGGCCCAATCTCATCAGTGTGATGAGACAGGCTGAAGGAAGCATTCATTAAGCATCTACCATCCTGTCTTGCCACTCCACTGCTCCAGCTGGGGAGTTGCACCAGTGTTTCTGAAGGTTGTGCTGCTTCTTCCCTTCACGTGAAGCTCTGTTGGGGCCTTGCACATCCACAGTATCTATCAGGTTTCGCCCTTGCCTCCATTCACCTGGCTCCATGTCCCCATTGCCTTGTTGGAGGTCCACGAGCCTGTTCTGCAACACTGGGTAGCGGGTACACATGAGATTGTGCAGGATGCAGCAAGCTTCCACGATGTTCCTCACGGTCTCTGGGCGATGCTGCATGGTGGTGAGAAGTACCTGGAACCTGTTGGCCAGGATGCCAAAGTCATTCTCCACCACCCACCTTGCCCTGGACAGCCTGTAGTTGAAGATCCTCTCTTCATGGGTGAGGCATCTGGAAGTGTAGGGCTTCATGAGGTAGGTTCTGAGGGAGAAGGCGTCATCCCCCACGATGAAGTAGGGCACATCTTGTGTGTCGTTGGGCAGGGGGTCTGGATCTGGGAAGCCCATGATGAGGTTGCGTTCCAGCCCCTCCTTGAGGTGACTGGCATTGTATACCTGGGCATCTGAAGCTGACCTGTTGCCTGAAGCATCGATGTACATGAACTTGTAGTCAGCATCGACCATGGTGAAGAGGATGATGCTGAAGAAGCCCTTGTAGTTGTGATAAGTGGACCCTGAGTTGGCTGGAGCTTTGCAGGCCACATGCTTCCCATATATGGCTCCAACAGTGTGGGGGAAGTTCCACTTCTAATACCACTGCTCTGCAACTTTCTTCCAGCCTTCTTCAGTGGAGGGGCACTGGAGGAGCTCCTCCTTGTATTCTTGGATGATGGCCTGCACCACTTCTCTGACCACAATGCTGATGGTGTTGTGTGGCACCCTCCAGACGTACTGCATGCTCCTGTACGTGGTCCCTGAGGCCAGGTGGCACAGAGTCAGTGCCACCTTCAGCCCAGGGTCCAGGCTGGGCCGGAAGTTGGTGTTTGCCTTGGTCAACCTGGGTCTCAGCCAGTCCACAACTTCGTCAAACATGACTGGAGGCATCCTCATGAAGTTCTGGAATGCACGAGGGTCTTCGTTCCTCAGCTCCACCATCAGCTTGTTATACAGTCCATACTCGGCTCTTCTCGTGATCTATCTTCAGACCCAGACACTTCTTGGACGCCTCCTTTTTTTCCCGTGGAACAGTTGAAAGAGCCTGTAGAACGATGTTCACACTGTTGTAGAACGATGGCGGCTACCAGAAGGAGTGTGCAACGATCCATGGTGGAGATGACTGGATGCTGTGGAAGAGCAAGTGCCAGATGAAGGCTGAAGAGGTCTGCACCACAGGGCTGCTGGACAGAAAGTGAGATCCAGGTGATTTCTCCCCCTTTTTATAGGAAATATAGGTTTTCCGCTAGGTGTCCTTTTGCATCCTCTAGACATCCTGCAGACATCCTAAATATCCGAGATACGTCCCCTATACGAACGTTTTTTCCGTTTTAATGCTTTTGTATGCGAGCTGCATCCGCTTTCATCCTTTCTACGTCCATGCTACTAATGCTTTGTGTCCGTTCCGCATCTGTTTCGCTTCCTCCCTGTGTCCGTTTTCCGCTGGAGCGGATGCGAGTTGCGTGGATGCGCAGTGGATGCCTGCGGATATAGTGGACACGTAACGGATGACTACGGACATATAACGGATGTTCCCCATATGCGTAACGGATGTTCCCCATATGCGTAACGGATGTATAATGGACGCGTTGGATACTTTGTCCGCTTTAAAAATTTTGTGCAGCTCAAAACTTTTTGAGCGGATGAAATCACACTAGACGGATGCTGGACGGATAGAGAGTATGAAAAACGGATGCAGTGAGTACAGAACGGATGCATCGCGTTAACCAACGGATGGCAAGTGTTTCTCTCTGTTTTGCATCCTCTTTCCATCCGTTGGTGCTGTGTGACATGGGCTTAACAGTTTTTAAATAATAGACAATTGGAAGGTCAAATCAGTTGACTGATGTTGGATTTATATATTTGTGACTTTTTTTATGTTATATACCAATTTGGCAAATATAGATGCAGACATTTATGAGCTGTGGACCTGTTTTGCAAAGGGAGGACAATCATTATATGCAGAAATATATATATATTAGTATTCAACAGATGGTGGGGACATTTTATGTGTATGTTTAATATTTTGTTCTATACACTTTTCCCTTTGTTTTTTTTTAGTATTTTAATTTTTGTAGTTCAATTTTGTACTTCAACTTTGGAAATAGATATATAAAATTATAAGAAGAAGAAAAAACAGTGAACCTTGAATTTACCTCAATTGTTTTTGGCACTTTTTAAGAAGAATAAATGAATATGTAAAGAATCGTTTCTTTTTGTTGGAGGGGATGTGTGTGAAACACACCAGCACTGTTAAGTTAGGCATTTTTCTGAATTTTTGACAAATGGAACCCAAAAAGTTTCCCACCACTGGATTATCCTATCAAGGAGGAAAGCACAAAACAGAACAAAGATTTTTGAGAAAACTCTTACTGTCCCTTATCCCAATACCCACTCCAGAATGCATACAGATAGAGGAATCCATAAATTTTCAGCCCCAAAATAACACTGATTGTTGTTTTGTCACTATGGTATTCTCAGTCGGTGTTTTGCAAGAACCTTTTGTGGCCAAAAGCAATTTAGTAAACCACTGGAGCTCTGATTGTCTTCAAGATGCTTTAGAATAGGATTTGAAGGGCAGGTGGAATCCAATCCAGTTTTTCTTCATAAAGAGAAGAGCCATTTTGCAACAATAAGCTAAACTTGGGTTATTAAAGTACGAAACTCTAAAAGGCTTTGTGCTGAAGCAGTCTAGCTCTTTAGCAATTGGGAAATGAATCAATAAGACAGCATTTAACCATTTGGGGATCTAATCTGCTTGTCGTTATAAAACTTTCTGGTTCTTGGGTAGCAAGTCCAAATACTCCTTCAAACTTTAGTCTAAAGAGCCAAAAGCTTTATTATTTGTATTTTACATTATTAAACCATCACACTGAGGGCAGGACAAGAAGCAATGACTCTTGATGAATGTATCTTTTCTTTTATGTACACTGAGAGCATTTGCACCAAGACAAATTCCTTATGTGTCCAATCACACTTGGCCAATAAAGAATTCTCTTCTCTCCTCTCCTCTCCTCTCCTCTCCTCTCCTCTCCTCTCCTCTCCTCTCCACTCCTCTCCTCTCCTCTCCTCTCCTCTCCTCTCCTCTCCTCTCCTCTTCTCTTCCAATGGGTGGAAGCTTATCAAAGAGAGATCCCACCGAGAACTAAGGAGAAATTTCCTAACAGTGAGAACAATTAATCAGTGAAATGGCTGGCCTCCAGAAGTTGTGGATGCTCTAACACTGGAGGGTTTTAAGAGGAGATTAGACAACCATTTGCCTGGAATGGCATAGGGGCTTCTGCTTGTGCAGAGGGTTAGACTAGAAGACCTCCAAGGTCCCTTCCAACTCTGTTGTTCTGTTAAGGGAACTGGATATGTCTAGTCTAACAAAGAGAAGATTTACAGGTGACATGGTAATTATCTTCTGGTATTTGTCCAGAATGGTATCGAGACTCCTGCTTAAGCAGGGTGGATCGGACTAGAATAAGGATGTCAAACTCGATTTCACTGAGGGCTGCATCAGGGTTGTGTTTGACCTTGGGGGACTGGGGTAGGCTTGGCCATGGTGGGCGTGGCCAGTTTGAGATCACCCATGTCGGAGGCGCCTGTGGTGGTCCTGCCAATGACCATCCGCGACAACCTCCTGCAACCCTCTGCCAGTGAAAACAGAGTTGGGGGGGGGGGGCTGTGTCAGAATGTTGCAGGAGGCCGTTGCGGCTGAAAATGGAGCCTGAGAGGGCCACACATGGTCCTCCTGAGGTCTATTTTCACTGGCAGAGGCACCACAGAGCAATTCCTTTGCTGTTTCCAGGGTGGCCCCATGGACCAGACCTAAGCACTTCACAGGTCAGTTCCAGCTCCCAGCCCTTGAGTTCAACATCCATGTACTCAGAAGATCTCCAAGGCCCCTCGTGTTATTTTGTTCCACTTATATAGTCAAGTATATCCTTTATGTGACAGTTATATTGTTACTTATTTTTCTCTGTCTTTCTTTTTTCTTTAGGGCAATTCTGGCCTGGGGTTCAGTATTGCTGGAGGAACAGATAACCCACATATTGGGGACGATCCTGGAATATTTATTACTAAGATAATACCAGGAGGAGCTGCTGCAGAGGATGGAAGACTCAGGTAATTTGTTCTTTTATCTTCTAAACATAGAATCTATATGACACTGCGCCACGCTTTTGACCCAGGCTAAATTGTGCCCTGTGTAGAGTACTGGTAATTTTCCACTTACAACCACAATCAGGGATCAGAATCTCCATTGCTAAGCAAGATGAAGAGAGTCACCCCCATTTTTTTGCCATGGTGGTTCAGCAAATCACTGCAATTGTTAAGCCAATCATGCAGTCATGAAACAAATCTGGCTTCCACCATTAACTTTGCCTGTTGGAAGTTGTTTGGAAAAGTTGCAAATGGCATTCACATGACCCCGGGATGCTGCAGCCCTCATAAATGCATGCCGAGCACCTGAATTTTGATCACATGATCGTGGGGAATAGTACAACTGTCATAAGTGCAAGGACTAGTTCTTAGTCCTTTTTATCAGTGCCACCATACATTTGAAAAGTGAATGGTTGTAAGTCACCTTTGCTTGGTGTCATGCCCCTGTTGGAGCCTGAATCTGTGGGGGAAGATGAGCTGGAACTGGAGCCAACAGAGATCGAGGGGACAGCTTTGTTGGCTTTGGAGGAAAATGGGTAGGAGCAGGTCTAGTCAGGCCAGAGCCTTTCAAGTTTGCGACAGCTTGTAGGCAGGGAGGAACCGGGGCAGGATGACCAAGAGAGGTTAAGCAGTGAACATGAAAAACAGAGCTCAGGCAATGACCAGGGACCTCCCTCTCCTGATCCTCGAGCATGGAGAGTGGAAAGAAGGTGAGAACAGCACTGACCGACCCAGCTACTCAGTAGGAGAGCACCCCACCCCTCTCCAAAAGGCACACCTGGGGACTAAGGAGACGCTGTGGGGAGGGGCATTTGTCAGGAACAAACATTGAATTCCTGGAGTGTTGAGTGCTGTCGCCGACGAGGTTTAAAGTTTCCTAGATTTCCTGCTTTCTTCCTGGCTTCCTGGATTAATTGCCTTGTTCCTTTGCTTTCTGGACTGATTGACTTGCCCTGCTGGGTTTCTTGCTTTGCAGTCGTGGTGCTCACAGCATTGGTGTGGACTACTTGCAGCCTGAAGGCTGCTGGAGGTGTGTGTATGTGTGTGTGTCATCACTTTGCCAGAAAAATGGGAGTGTTTGGGGAACTTTGCAGCAATAAAGGGGCAGTTTGAACTGTCACCTACCTGTGTTGTCTCTGTGTCTCGCCCCGGGTCATCACACTTGATTTTGTCTGTTTTAAATATCATTCTAATCCATTTCTTGAAATGCTTTTTCATCCAATGGTTCGGTTGTTCAGTGATGTTCATGATTTAATATGTCTTTTCCTCCAAGCCTCCTTAACTCTTGGTTCTTTCTTCTTTGAAAAAGAACCTTACAATTTAATGTGAAAATACCTATATAAAAAGGGCAAATTCCACATGAAGCATTATTAGAAAGGGATTGGAATTAAATCTTCCCATACATTAATGTCCTTGTGTATATATCTGTAGGTGGGATCTTGCAGACAGATCTCATACACCATGTTTGGAGGAGGGGGAAAGTTATAACCATGTAGAGCAGAGTGATACTGAGCAGGCCATGCCCACCCTGGCCATGTTCTGACCAAGGCTTCCTGAGACCGTAATTAAGCACAGGCTTAGTTAAAACAAGTCTTGTTTTATTTCAACACTGGGAATTATGTTTATTCCCAGCTGGTAATTGGTCCCAAACAGTCTCTCGAGATAAGCACCCACCTTTATCTCCTTTAAATTGCTGCCAACAACTGCTGCCAAATGAATTATAAAAAACCAACTGAAGTACAAAGTCCACACAGAGCTTCAAGGATTAATCTGAACAAAACGAACAATTTTGCTTCCTGCAAAGGTTTCTTAACCTTTGCCTGTCCTTTATACCTTATGGGAGGTATAAATCACCTCCAAGCCTTACTTCTGCGTTGCCCCTTTTGTTTCAGCTGCTCTCACCTTCGCCACATGTGCACTGGGAACAGGCTCCTGCTGTTCCTCTGCCTCGCTGCTGCCAGACTCTGGAGGCTCTGGAGTCAGCACCCCACTCCCAAATGGTCCTGGCCCCATCTCTGCATCAGATGCAAGGCCTTATCCAAGGCCTCTCCAGACTCCCTGACTGGTCCCCGTTCTTCCCCACTGTCCAATTCTGCTGCCGTCTGCACAGGCTGCCGGTGAATGACAACAGGCCACTACCACCCCTAAGGTCAAACACAACCCTGATGCGGTCCTCAATGAAATCGTATTTGACACCCCTGTTTTATGCAGTCAGCTGTGTATTGTGAAGCTGCTGGTGAGGAAAGCAAACATGTTTGTAATCCTATATTTCCTCTTTAATAATAAATGCTGCCAGTTATAGAGAACCCGGAGTTGTGCCTATGTTGCAAAGTAGCGTTCATGGATTTACAGTCTTATCTGTACTTGTCAGCGGTGCTATTGGAAGATTTTAGAAACTATAAATTGGGAGAGAAAAAAAAAAATCCACATTAGAGCTTGAAAGGCCAACAGATTGATGAAGCAGAGAACTGCTGACCACAGTTGGTCCATTAATCAGCTTAAGTGATAGCTCTCTTCCTAGATCCTAGCAAGACTCCATTCTCTGCTGGTGAGTCTGATAAAAACCCCACAAATTCCTGGTTCTTGCTGAGATTTGTTTGTATGCTGGTTCTTAAAATTATTTGCCATCCATCTTCCTTTCTTGGACCAGGAAGCCCTGCACTCAGTTGTTCAATCCCTACTCATCTTATGACTGAACTACCGGCATGCGCTCTACAGGGGGCTCCCTGGAAGAGCATTAGAAAGATACAGATAATCAGAGTTGGAAGGGACCTTGACGGTCATCTAATCCAACCCCCCTCCCAAGCAAGAGACCTTACACAATTTCTGATAAATGACAATCTCTTCTTGAAAGTCTCAAGTGATGGAGCTCCCACAACTTCTGAGGGCAAGCTGTTCCATTGGCTGATTGTTCTCACTGTCAGACAGTTTCTCCTCGTGTCCAGGTTAAATCTCTCCTTGTTCAGTTTCCATCCATTATTTCTTGTCTGGCCTTCAGGTGCCTTGGATAATAGCTTGACTCCTTCCTCCCTGTGGCAGCCCCTCACATATTCAAAGACCACGATCATGTCTCCCCTGATCCTTCTCTTTACTAGACTAGCCAAGCCCAGTTCCTGCGATCATTCTTGATTGCAATCATTACAATCAATCATTGTATGTTTTAGCCTCCAGTCCCCTAATCATCCTGGTTGCTCTTCTCTGTACTTTTTCTAGAATCTCAACATCTTTTTTACTGCAACTGGGGCAGAGTGTGGCAGCATGAGTAGTTTTTTGGGGGGCAAGAATGGCCCTTGTGACACCACTGCTCTATAAGCTTCACTGGTTACCAGTCTGCTTCTGGGTACAATTGAAGCAGAGGTAGTATTCAGCCGGTTCAGACCAGTACAGAAATGTTGACCAGTTTGGAGAACCAGCAATTGTCACCTCTGACTGGCCCTGCCCAGCCACCCCCGCCATTACCTCTCCTATATTTCCTTGTTTTTTAGCTCAGCTAATTCGCACGGATTGCCGCATCTCAGCTGAGCTAAAAAAAAGCAGCTTGCCAGTGTTGACAGAGACAGTCAGGAAACCCACCATGGAATTGAAGGCGTTGGTGATCACCTTGAAAGCCCTTCATGGCAAGCGAGGAGATCCCCACAGAAGAAAAGATAATACCAAAAATTTTAGAATGTGCAGAAATGAACAAATTAACATTTGAAATGAAAGAAAAGGAAGACATTGAATACTTTATGAGGTATGGGATCTCTTTTATCAATGGTTAAATGAGAGAAACCAGAGTTAGAACTTCAAAAACAAGAAGAGAAAGATTCATTTCAATATTTGGGTTGATCACTGTAACTTATTAATTTTAATTAATTTTGATTAGTACTAATAATATGTAATCATATATAATATGAGGTAAAAGCACTGTTATTATAATATTACTATTAGAGAATACTATTATTATTAAGATGATATTTACTCAGAAGAATTGTAACCAGACAAAACACTGTTTATATGGATGTTGAACGTGTTGCTCTTTCTTTTTATTTTATCAATAAAAAATAACAATATAATTTTTTAAAAAATGAAAGCCATTCATGGCATGGATCCAGGTTACTTGAAGGATCGTCTCACCCTACTGGGATTGGCCTGTACCACTCGTGAGGGCAGAGGAGGCATGCTGTGGGTCCCGTCGGACCAATTATCCTGGCTGGCTGGGTCCAGGAAGAGGGTCTTCTCTGCAGTGGCTCCAGTGATGGGATTCAAATTTTTTTACTACCAGTTCTGTGGGTGTGGCTGGGTGGGCATGGCAGGGGAAGGATCCTGTAAAATCTCCATTCCCTCCCCACTCCAAGGGGAAGGTTATTGCAAAATCCCCATTCCCTCCCCAACCCACTAACCTGCTTTCCAGCTCCATTCTCCTATGCAGGGCAACCAAAGGAGACCCAACCGATCAGCTGGGACTCAATGGGAGGCGGAGTATAGATGGGAGCAGGGCCAGGCAGAGGTGGTATTTGCCGGTTCTCTGAACTACTCAAAATTTCCGCTACTGGTTCTCCAGAACTGCTCAGAATTTGCTTAATGCCACCTCTGGCTTCAACCCTCCAGAACATCTTGCCCCCATCATATAAAGTTGGTCCCAACCCTTCTATCAGTTTGTAGGGCCATATAGAAACATGGCTTTGACATTGCTTCTGAGAAGGTCACAAAAGGTATCGCCTGACCCCAGGACACCACAACTGTCATAAATGCAGGCAGTCCTCGACTTACAACCACAATTGAGCCCAGCATTGATGTTGCTAAGCAAGGCATTTGTTACGTGAGTTTTGTCCCATTCCATGACCTTTCTTTTTTTTTTAAGAAATAATTTAATATTTTTATTAATTTTCTTTTTTTTTTACATCGTAAAACATCATGGTATTAACAACGTTCTTGGCATCTATGCAAGATTTTGATTTAAATATCAAAATACATTATATTGCATTTATCTACTATTAAATAATATCTTTAACTACAATTACTATTCTTATATCTTTATAGAGTTCACAAAAATTTATTTTACTTTCTTAAGGGTTGTTTCAATTAACATTTTTGTCTCACTTTTTGGTTCTGTTTGTAAGCCATTTATACCAATTGTTCCAAATTGTAAAGAATTCAGAGTCATCTTTTTCTTTCAGTTTCATTGTTAGCATATTCATCTCAGCACTTTCTGTTACTTTGTGTATTATTAGTTCTTCATTGGGGGTATTTGGTATTTGCCATACCTGTGCAAAGGCTATTCTGGCTCCACAACCTTTCTTGCCACCATTGTTAAGGTGCAATTGATCAGTTAGTATCATCTGCGCCACGATGATGCAGTGGTTAGAGTGCAGTACTGCAAGCAACTTCTGCTGACTGCCAGCTGACCGCAATTTGGCAGTTCGAAACTCATCCAGGCTCAAGGTGGACTTAGCTTTCCGGCCTTCCAAGGTGGGTAAAATGAGGAGCCAGATTGTTGGGAGACAATAAGCTGATTCTGTAAACTGCTTAGAGAGGGCTGTAAAGCGGGATATAAGTGTAAATGCTATTGCTATTGCTAGTAACTCGTTTGTTAAGTAAATCTGACTTCCCCATTAACTTTGCTTGTAGAAGGTCTCAAAAGGATACTGCAACCATCATAAATATGAGTCAGTTGCCAAGCACCTGAATTTTGATCATGTGACTATAGGGATGCTGCAACGGTCATAAGTGAGGTACTAATACCACTCTAGAAAGCCTTAGTAAGACCACTCCCAGAGTACTGCATCCAGTTTTGGTCACCACACTATAAAAAAGATGTTGAGACTCCAGAAAGAGTGCAGAGAAGAGCAACCAGGATGATGAGGGGACTGGAGGCTAAAACATAGAATTAACAGTTACAGGAACTGCGGGTGGCTATTTTAGTGAAGAGAAGGACCAGGGGAGACATGATAGTGGTCTTCCAATATTTGAGAGGCTTCCACAGAGAGGAGGGGGTGAAGCTATTTTCTAAAACACCTCAAGGCCAGACAAGGAATAATGGATGGAAACTGAACGAGGAGAGGTTCAACCTAGAAATAAGGAGAAATTCTCTGACAATGAGAACAATCAACCGATGGAACAGAAATTGCCTTCCAGAAGTTGTGGGAGCATCATCACTTGAGACTTTCAAGAAAAGATTGGAGTGCCATTTGTCAGAAATGGTGTAGGGTCTCTTGCTTGGGCGGGGGGTTGGACTAGATGATCTACAAGATCCCTTCCAACTCTGTTAATCTGTATCTGTATCAATCATTTCTAATGTGTGGTCATCTAATCTTCTCACAAAACATGGGAGAAAAATTAGGTCTTGGGAAGCCTAAAAGGATGGAGACCTGTTGAACTTCAGGAAGCAGAGTGTTCCACAAGGGGGAAAAAAAAACAGACTTCTTAGTTTTCATCTGATGGGAATATTTAGGGGAAGGAACTAAGCCATCACAATTTGTGACCTTGACAAGGAAACCTCATTATGGTCGTAAGTGAAGGGCTACTCACCCTATGAATCATGCTTTTCCTCCAAGAGGTGGAGCTCTTGCCTCTCAGTCAGGAGGCTGTGAGTTCAATCCTAGGTAGAGGTTAATATTTGGAATAGACTCTCCTGTTCAAGCTGGGGGTTGGAGTAGATGACCTCCAAGTTCCCTTCCAACTCTGTTATTCTGCGTTATTCTTCATCAAAAGTAGAGGCTGGAGGAGAATAATGGAAAGGGAGTGAGGCATCTTGCATGACTCTAGTATCAACCCCGGTAAAAAATCCCGATAGGTGGGCAAAAAAACTGCTGAAGACTACAAAACCAGAAGACAATTGTGAAACGAAAAAGAAAGAAACAATTGGAAACTGCATTACTGTCCGCAAATCTAAACCACTTCACGATTCATACGTATGGGACATGACACTGAAGGAAAAAAACAGATCAAAATTTGACTTGGCAGCAGGAGAAAGCTGGAATTCTTTAAAAAAAAAAAAAAAATACCCTGAAGGAATAATCACAGCAGCTCGAGACAGGCAATGCAAATTCATATTGTTAAAGCCAAAACTGAACATATTTCAAGAGGTAAAAAATGCTGACTCTGTCAATTTGAAGTGGGAAGTATAAGATCCCCTCATTAGTGGCTGTAGCCAAATTGTTCCTTCCAACTGAGAATATACGCAACAGGATTGGATTGCAAAAATTGTGGATTGGTATTGATGAAGACAGTTTGGCTTTACTGTTAGCAAAACTGCTGAGACCTCACATGTGAAAAAAAAAGACAGACAATAAGGATGGCGAGAAGTGGTGGGATTTTAAAACCCAGTCTGACAGACATCTGCAACACTATACATCAGACTATAACTTTCAAATAAATATTTAGAAGTTTTAAATTCACGAACTTCAAAAAAATGCTTGGAATTTCTTACAAAGTACACCTATAACTCCCTGTGATTCCTAGTCTCTTTAGTTATAGATAACAGATAATCAGAGTTGGAAGGGACCTTGTAGGTCATCTAGTCCAACCCCTGCTCAAGCAGAAATCTCCCCTTTCTGACAGATGGGAGGTCCAATCTCTTCTTGAAAGTCTCAAGTGATGGCGCTCCCGCAACTACCAAAAGCAACTTCTGTTCCATTGGTTGATTGTTCTCACTGTCAGAAAATTACTCCTTATTTCCAGGTTAAATCTCTCCTTGTTCAGTTTCCATCCATTATTCCTTGTCTGGCCTTCAGGTGTTTTAGTAAATAGCTTGATCCCCCTCCTTTCTGTGGCAGACCCTCAAATATTGGAAGACCACTATACTGTCTCCCCTGGTCCTTCTCTTCCCTAGACTAGCCATGCCCAGTTCCTGTAATGTTCTTCATATGTTTTAGTCTCCAGTCCTCTAATCATCCTGGTTGCTCTTCTCTCTACTTTTTCTAGAGTCTCAACATCTTTTTTTATGGTGTGGTGACCAAAACTGGATGCAGTACTCTAGGTGTGGTCTTACTTAGGTTTTATAGGGTGGTATTAGTACCTCACTTAAGTTAGAACTTGAATCATCAGAAAATAACTTGGAGAAAGAAGTTTGTTTGGGGAAAATAATAATGTTATTTTAATTAAAAATTGGAGGAGGAGGAGCAAAACCAGAATTATGGGAATATTGTATTTATTTATTTATTTACTCCTTTGTTTATCCCAAAGGTGCTTTCTCCAGAGGCAACTGGATTTTCTTGTTATTCTTTGAAGACATTTCACTTCTCGTCCATACTTCTTGGATAAGAAACTTGGATGAGAAGCAAAACGTCTTCAGAGAATAACAAGAAAGTCCAGTTGCCTTTTGAAAAAGCACCCTTGGGACAACCATGACTTGGAAGACTGAGAACCTCCATAGATATTCTTCTTTGTTTGTTTATTACATTTATATGCTTCCTACCTCACTGTTGAAGTGACTCTGGGCAGCTTACAAGATGATAAAAATAACGATATAAAAGATGAATATCCATTGAATTTAAATGCATGAAAATACAAAAGTAGATAGGTAAAAACAACTAGGCAACTCTAAACTTAAGGGAGTAGAGGAACAACCGTAGGAAGACATTTTGCGATAAAAAGAACAGTTAAATTAGACCAATAGTCTTACTAAAACATATATGTATAACTAATTAAATCAAGTAAGCAATATGTGTCATAAGAACCAAAGAGATCAGTCTCCAAAATTGGCCTGAAAGTCACAAGTCTCCAATCAGAGAGCAAACCAGAGGTGGTATTCAGCAGGTTCTGATCAGTTCTGGAGAACCGGTAGCGGAAATTTTGAGAAGTTCAGAGAACCAGCCAATCCCACCTCTGACTGGCCCCGCCCCCATCTATTCTCTGCCTCCCATTGCGTCCCAGCTGATTGGCTGGGTCTTCTTTGGTTGCCTTGCACCGGAGAAGGGAGCTGGAAAGCAGGTTAGTGGGGTGGGGAGGGAATGGGGATTTTGCAGTAACCTTCCCACCAAGCCATGCCCACAGCACCAGTAGTAAAAAAAAATTGAATCCCACCACTGGAGCAAACATTTATACCTTAGAATCAAACCAAGAAGTTGGCATGTTGTATAAACCACTCCATCAGGTTAACCATCATATGGTTGATTTGGACAGAACATACTCTAACTGAGAACAGTTTAGTGGAATAGTTAAGGTGCTGGCCTAAAACCAGGAGACTCTGAGTTCTAGTCCTGCCTTAGACATGAAAGCTGGCTGGGTGATCACATCTATCTGGAGTTTCATCAAATAACTGGGCATAATTCTTTTCTAGGCTGCGTGCCAAAACCTCCTACTGCTTCCAGAACCAACTCACTATAGATTTGGTTTAATTTGATTTGCATTTAAATTTAATTAGAATTACATCTGGTTGGTTATGTCTACTCTACAATCATATGTTTAACTGTTCCTTTATCTCATTGAAAATTACCCCATTTCTGGAGGAATTGGGTAGGGAGCATTGTATCTATGGCTTTCAGGAGGTGATATACAGATTACAGATAAACAGAGTTGGAAGGGACCTTGTAGGTCATCTAGTCCAACCCCCCCCCCGCCCAAGCGGGAGACCTTACCCCATTTCTGACAGAGGACAGTCCAGTCCCTTCTTGAAAACCTCCAATGATGAAGCTCCCACAACTTCCAAAGACAAGTGATTCCATTGGTTGATTGTTCTCACTGTCAGAAAATTTCCATTGGCTCACTTCTGTCTTTCTTCGCAAGAAAAATAGAAACAATGGATGGAAACTAACCAAGAAGAGAAACAACCTAGAAGTCAAGAGAAATTTCCTGGAAAAAACGCAGAGAGGAGCAACAGAGATGATTAAAGGCCAGGATATTAAACACACGAAGAAGAGTTGCAGGATTTGGGTTTTGCTAGTCTAGAGAAAAGAAGGACTAAGGGGAACATGATATCACAGTATTGCAGTATTTGAGGGGCTGCCACAAAGAAGAAGGGGGTCAACTTATTTTCCAAAGCACCAGAAAGTTAAGGCAAGAAATCATGGATGGAAACTAATCAAGAAGAGATGCAACCAAGAACTAAGGAGAAATTTCCTGGAAAAAGTGAAGAGTGGAGCAACAAAGATGATTAAAAGCTTGGAGACAAAAACATATGAAGAATGGTTGCAGGATTTGGCTAGTCTAGAGAAAAGAAGAATTAGGGGTGACATGATAGCAGTATTCCAGTATTTGAGGGGCTTCCACAAAGAAGAGGGGGGTCAACTTATTTTCCAAAGCACCTGAAGGCAGGACAAAAAACAATGAATGGAAACTAATCAAGGGGAGATGCTAGTCTAGCACTGATGATGTTATCTAATTTGGGTAATGAAATGTTTGCAAAAAAACAACCAAGCTCAGAGAACACCAAGGATCCCTCACTTCTACCCTGAGCTACAGATATTCTCCTTCATTAGGACCTGGAATTAAAGAGAAACTTGCAAACAGCGAGAACAATTAATCAGTGGAACAGCTTCAGTAATGGGATTCAAAGATTTTTACCACCAGTTCTGTGGGCGTGGCTTGGTGGGCATGCTTTGCATGTGTACACACACTTTGCATGCGCATGCAGACCAAATGTGCACTTTGCACAGGCGCAGAGGCATTTGCGCAGGCGCAGAGGCATTCCAGCTCACCTCCTGCAAGCCTGCACTCTCCCAGTCACTTCAGCAGCTGCTGCGTGACACTATTCTGTGCCGCGCAAAGCAGCTGTGCTTCAAAAGCAGGGAATAAAAGTGAGTATGGGAGCCCTGGCAGGCGGGTGGCCCCACAGCAGAGCAGCAGAGAGAACCAGTTTGGTCTCCACTGCTCATCAGCGCTACCGGCTCGGTAGAACTGGGCCGAACCGGTAGAATATCACCACTGAACAGCTTGTTGTTGGAGGCTTTCAAAAAGAGACTGGTCAGCCATTTATCTGAAATGGAATAGGGAAGGTCTCCTGCTGGAGCCAGGGGTTGGACTAGAAGACCTCCAAGGCCCCTTCCGACTCTATTATCCTAGAGTTCTTTGTTGTCTTGTAACAATCGCCCATCTCTCTCAGTGTTCAGTGCAGAACAGCCCGTTTTTAGGGAGCTGTAATTTAGATTGTTGGCACGAAGGTGGGGCCTCGTTTATGTTCCTTCGACAAGTTTGAACAAGATTGTGCAAAGTGAGTTTGCCCACCTCTGGCCGATGGAGGCGTCTCTTCTGCTCCTTCACGATGACGTCTCTCCATTAAGAAGAAGAAGAAGAAGAAATGGGTGGAATTTTGGCCCCTGGGTTTGTTGTGGCTCTTTGATTTGTTGGTGTATTTGTCAAGGACAAAATCCAACCGAGAAAGCTCAGGAGGAAAAGATGAAAGCTGTTTGCAACATGCCAATTTGGAAGAGGAGAATGTGTTGCAATCAGTTTTCTGGCTGGAGCGAGAAGAAGCTGCTTTGACTTTTTTCTTTTTTTACTGAAGTGACTTTTTCCAAAACTCCAATTGACAGGGATCAAATAGCTATGAAGGCGGCTTCCCTTCTTCTGGGTTCCCCTTTTTAATCCCATTTGAGACATTTGTGTTTCATTGCATCTACCTGGGATCCTTATCAGCTTGCATTGCTTACAAGTTCTGGAAAAATTCAGGAGGCCCAGAATTCAGAGAGCACCTGATATATGTATACATATCTGGAGCAAAGGAGTAAGTACTGATTTCTGTTAAGGCTTTTGTGGTCCTGTTAGATGCAGGTAGAATAAAACAGAAATATATTTATGCCTTTCCTTCATCTTCTTCTGGTGAACTTCATACATTATATTTCTGTTTACTACTTTATGTTTACTACTGTTTTATGTTTACATTATGTTTACTACTTGCTGGCTCTGGCAGATTAGGTGGTTAATCCAGATCCTTACATCCTGCTATATCATTTCACCTATACCAACTTTCCCTAGCTTGGAATTCTACAGATGTTTTAGTCGTTCACAAAAGAAGTGGAGCATTGACAGAGCAAAATTAGCATTAATAAAGGAGGATATTTGTAGCTCATAATGGGATGAAACCTGGTCATAAGTCACTTTCCAGTGTTGTCATAACTTTCAACAGTCACTAAACAAAAGCTTGTAAGTTGAGGACCACTTGTATTCCTATTTGTCTAATAGGATACTTCTCATAGACATGCCTCTGACTTTTAAATATTCCTAGAACAGAACAGAACAGAATAGAAGGGGGAACAACAGAAGGAATGGAGTGGAGTGGAGTGGAGTGGGATGGGATGAGATAGGAGAGAATCAGGAATAGCAATTGCACCTAGATTTGTATACCGCTTCACCGTGCTTTTACAGCCCTCTCTAAGCAGTTTACGGAGTCAGCATATTGCCCCCAACAATTTGAGTCCTCATTTTACCCACTTCAGAAGGATGAGAGGCTGAGTCAACCTTGAACCTGGTGGGATTTGAACTGCCAAATTGTAGGCAGCTGGCCGCAGCAGAAGTAGCTTGCAGTACTGCACTCCAACCACTGCGTCACAGAGGCTCCTATAGGATAGGACAGAATCAGGAAGAGAAGAGAGGAGAGGAGAGGAGAGGAGAGGAGAGGAGAGGAGAGGAGAGGAGAGGAGAGGAGAGGAGAGGAGAGGAGAGGAGAGGAGAGAATTCTTTGTTGTCCAAGTGTGATTGGACACACAAGGAATTTGTCTCTAGTACATTGTAAGCTCTCAGTGTACATACAAGCAACCAGTGATAAATCAGGTTCAAAATGACTGCAGCAATACATTTCACTTTTCCTCCTATTATTTCTACTCCTTCTTTGAGGGTTTGTGATTGCTGACCTTCCTACTAGCAGGTTATTACCAATTTTGATTTGGCCTTAAAAGTACTTGTAAGACTAGAATTTGACAGGTTTTCTCACAATGAGGTTGACTCCCAGGGATTCAAGTGGAACAAGTAGTACATGGCTTCAAGGCAGAGCCTTAAATAATGGACAGATGGCTGCTCATATGGAAGTTCTTTGGTTTCCATACCCACTTAGTTTATGAGATTTCGATAGCATTGATTTTTCTGGAAAGCTTTTTCTGGAAAGCTAAAGAATCCCAAGTGTAATCAAGCCGGGCTATTATGGGTATTATTTGATTATTCCCACATGGTGCATGAAATCACTGTGATACAGAATTATAAGAGACACAGTGGTGCAGTGGTTAGAATGCGGTACTGCAGGCTACTTTCTGCTGACTTCTGGGCAGCCAGCAGTTTGGCAGTTCGATCCTGACCAGCTCACATGACCCCATTAGGATTAGGGTTTCCTGCCTAAGCAGGGGGTTGGACTAGAAGATCTCCAAGGTCTCTTCCAACTCTGTTATTCTAAGCCTTCTACTTAATCAGTATTCAACTGGGAAGGGGGGGGGGTTGCGGCATTTTATGTGTATGTTGAATATTTTATTCTAAACTCTTTTTTCCCCTTTGCTTTTGTTTTGTATTCTTTTCTCCTTTCATTTCAATTCTGTATTTTGTCTTTGAAAATAAATAAACAATTTATAAAGGAGTAGGGGGGAGAAAGAGTGAAGGCCTTGTGCAACCTGGATTTGATGAAATTTCTCTGCATTTTTTTTTTTTTAATTCGTGAAGATAGAAAGAAAAGGCAATTTTCTGAACTTTTGACCCATTGAGCCCCAAAGGGTCCCCACCTCTGGATCAAGGAGGAAAGCACAAAGCAGAAACAAAGATTTTTGATGAAACTCTTCGAGGCTTATCATCCCTTATTCCAGTACCCACTCCAGAATTCATACAGACAGAGGAATCCAAAAATTGTCCTCCCCAAAAATAACACAGATAGTTTGTGTTGTCACTGCGGCATTTCCAGTGGGTGTCTTAAAAAGAACCTTTGTAGCCAAAGCAATTTAATAAACCACTGGAGCTGTCACTACCTGTACCCAGGGGTGAGATTCAAAATTTTTAACAACCGGTTCTGTGGGGTGTGGCTTAGTTGGCGGGCATGGCTTGGTGGTCATGTGACTGGCTGGGTGTGGCCAACTCAACATCATTCACATTGAGGCACGCATCACCTCTCATGACTGTGGGGATGCTGCAACAGTCATCAGTGTGAAAAACCATCATAAGTCACTTTTTTCAGTGCCATTATAACTTTGAATGGTCAGTCCACACAAGCAAAGTACCAGCAAAAGAGGGAGAAAAAACTCCAGAGACATTTCTGAGACAGGAAGTCTAGTCCTGCCAAGAATGTAATAAGAGTTAATGGAGAGGCAGCTTCTGTAAGCAACAAATGTAGCTCAACCTGAATTGCTGGTCCTTAAATGAAGGATGATATATAGGCATCACAGAGTTGTGACAAATGTGTTTCTTAGTCTCTGCAGACAGAGGGAGGGGAAAAGAAGAGAGAGTGTGAGAGAGTGGGCAGGAGGGAGGGAGAGGAAGAGAGAGAGGGAAAGAGGACGATATAGAGGAAAGATATGTGTGAATGTGTGAGTCTGTGAGAGAGAGAGAGGGACACACACACACAGAGACAGATATAGAAGAGATAAAGAAGAGATGAGAGAGAGAAAGGGAGGGGGAAAGATATGGAGGAGATAGAAGAGAGGTGTGTGCATGTGTGTGAGAGAGGGACAGAGACAGATTTAGATGAAAAAAAGGAGAGATGAGAGAGAGAAAGAGAAACATATAAAGATGAGATAAAGGAGAGATGAGAGAGAAAGATGAGATAGAGGAGAGGTGTGTGTGTGTGAGAGAGAGAGAGAGAGAGAAAGGGACAGAGAAAGAGAGACAGATATAGATGAGATAAAGGAGAGATGAGAGAGAAAGATGAGGTAGAGGAGAGGTGTGTGTG
>BLBF01000006.1:7460200-7516790 GCA_015471245.1 Laticauda colubrina | reverse complement strand
GAAAGGAGAGATGAGAGAGAAAGATGAGGTAGAGGAGAGGTGTGTGTACGTGTGTGTGAGGGGGCGGGACAAAGAAAGAGAGACAGATATAGATGAGATAAAGAAGAGAGAGAGAGAGAGAGAGAGAGAGAGAGCAGATGAGATAGAGGAGAGGGGGGAGGTGAGAGAGAAGAGAGAGGAGAGGAAAGAGAAAGAGATTGCAATAAAATCAAAGAGGAACCACACCTTTAGCAAGCTTGCTACACCTGTATCGTTGGCTTTAGTGCTTAGCTTAATAGAGAATCACTGAGCAAAACTGGATTTTTTTGTCTTTTGTCAGTTCAAGTGTGTCTTCAGATAGTGTGCGCGTGGCATGTGCGATTAGCAAAACTTATTCCTCTCTGAAAAGGAAAATAAAATTTTGTTGGAGCTCATGGTGTTGTTCCCTCCATCTCAATTAAGTCTGCCGAGATATATTTCCAATCACGCTTCGTTTATTTGGTGGAAAGCAGTTTAATTTATTTTTTTCATACAGCACACAGATTGCACGGTATTTTGTAACTGCTTCGGTTTGAGAATTTCCGAGAAAAATGGTTATGAATCCTGAAGAGTGTTTATTTCACCTTCTGTTGAGCTATAGCTTATATTTAACTAGGTATAAAAATAGCATGTGCCTGGCTTTTAATTATTACGTTTCCTGTCCTGCAGGGAATTTTCATTCTGTAGTTTGCTGCCTTATGGCATAATTTAAAACAAAAGTGTGTTTTCTCATTTTACGTTCGTGAATCGCCCAGATAACTGTACTATTTAGCAGCCGATTTAATATGTACAGTACATAGTAAATAAAGCAATCCCACTGGACAATCAGGTTTTTAACAGATGCCATCGGACTGGCATTTCTAGCTGCCGTACAGGTGGTCCTTGGAGTGGTGGGGTGGCCTAGAGGTGGAGCTCTCTCCTCACAATCAGGAGGTTGTGAGTTTGATCCTAGGTAGAGGCAGCTATTTTCTTTCTCTCTCTGGGCATGATGAGAATATATCTGCTGAATATAACTCCACATTGGCGACAGGAAGGGCAATGGCCCAGTAAAACACTCAGCTCCATTCAGCTGCCCAGACTCCACCGCACAAGGGATTATGGGGGTCATTAAAAGGAGATGATGATGATGATCATGATCATGATCATGATGATGGTACAGGTAGTGCTCGACTGCCAACCATAATTGAGCCCAATATTTATGTTCTTAAATGAGACATTTGTTTTGTGAATTTTGCCCCATATTACAACCTTTCTTGTCCCAGTTGTTAAGTGAATTGCGATTGATAAGTTAGTAACCATGGCTGTTAAGTGAAGCTGGCTTCCCCACTGACTTTGCTTGTCAGAAGGTCGCAAAAGGGGATAACCATGACCTTGGGGCACAGCAACGGTCATAAATATGAACAGGTTGCCAAGTATCCGAATTTTGATCACGTTGATCATGGGGATGTTGCAAAGATCATAACTATAAAAAACAGCCATAAGTCACATTTTTCAGTGCCACTGTGACTTTGTACGATCACTAAACGAATGGTTGTAAGCTGAAAACTGCCTGTATTCCATATCTTCCTACATCAGTGATACAAGTGCTTGACATGGGCCTATATCTACATGGGGCTGCCCTTGAAGAACATCCAGAAGCTCCAGTTAGTGCAAAATGTAGTGGCCCACATGGTTTTGTGCAGACCTTGGTGTGTGCACATGTATCACCTCTCATGTGGGAGCTGTCTTGGTTGCCGATTTGCTTCCAGGTGCAATTCAAGGTGCTGGTTGTCCCCTTGAAAGCCCTTCATGGCTCAGGACCAGGTGCTCTGAGGGACCATCTGTTCTGATCCAAACCTGGTTCTGAGGAAGCAAACAGAAGACAAAAGGTAACAGCACAACCTTTTAATGTTTCTTTATGAATCCCGTTCCTTCATGGGTAAAAGGCTTCTTCAAACCAATGAGCTCCGATAAGAAAGAGCCTTGCCAAGGTTTTGCAAGGCTGCCAAGAACAAGGATAAAGTTACTAAGCAATAATTCCAACACAAAAGAGTCTCCAAACACCAGCTAAGATATTCCTAACATCCACCAGACTCGGGTGTAAAACTTCTTTGCCTTCTGCAAAGAATTCTGGTTTCTCAGCTGGCTTTTATCTCTTAAGGGAGGGGCCATTACCTTGCAGCCTTACTCCCAAGTCGCCCGTGCTGCTGCAGCTGCTCTTTCCTTTGAGCAGCCCTGTGTGCACATGCACTGGGCACAGGGCTCCTCGGGGGCCTCTTCATCACTGCTGCCAGCTTCCACAATCTCCAAGGGCAGCAGTCCACTCCCTGATGATCCTGGCCCCATCCCTGCATCACACACAGGCCCCTCATCTGAGTCTTCACTCTCCGAGACCTCAGCTGTCCACACCTGCTGCCAGCGAACCACAACACCGTCTCTTGCCAATCATATCCACCCAACCCATCAGAGCGGGGAGGCAGGGAAAGCTGCGGGTCCCATCCCCTAGGGAGGTACACCTGATGAGACCCAGAAGAAGGGCCTTCTCCATGGTGGCTCCCTCTCTCTGGGACATCATTCCCCCATAAATTACAGTGGCCCCTAGTCTGATATTCTTTCAGAAGGTGCTGAAGACCTGGTTCTGCCAGCCCTCCTGGGGAATGCAGAGCGGGATGGAGCCCGTTAAATGGCTCGTATGATGAGTTGGGGCGGGGATTTGGGGGGGTTATTTTATTTTATTATTTTATTATATATGCTTCTTTTAATTTTATTATTTTTATATGATGTTTTTTATATTTTTGTAAGCTGCCTTGAGTTGCCATGTGCAAATAGGCGGCAGTATAAAACTCCTAAATAAATAAATATCTTCTGCTACATATCATGTTTCCCCCAAATAAGACCTAACCAGAAAATAAGCCCTAGCATGATTTTCCAGGATGCTCGTAACATAAGCTCTACCTCCAAAATAAGCCCCACTTAATATTGTCAGACAGACAGGTGCATTTTAGTACTGTATTTTCCCCAAAATAAGCCCCAATGTGTCTTTTGGAGCAAAAATTAATATAAGACCCAGTCTTATTTTGGGGGAAACATGATAGTTCTTTTCTTTGAAAATACTCAACAAATCCCACAGTATTGACTGCACAGCTGACAATTCACTTTGTCATGTTGAAATTCCAATGTCCTTATAATGGTCTCCTGTTCTTGTTGGGTTTTATTTCCCCAGAGTCAATGATTGCATTTTGCGGGTGAATGAGGTTGACGTATCCGAAGTTTCACATAGCAAAGCTGTTGAGGCGCTGAAGGAAGCTGGCTCCATCGTACGTCTCTATGTCCGTCGGAGGAGACCTATTCTGGAGACTGTGGTGGAAATTAAACTGTTCAAAGGACCCAAAGGTAATTATGGACAATGAGGCTAACATAGTGCAGGTAGTCTTCAACTTATGATCACTGTGGGGTCATACATAAGATCACCACTTTCATCGCCAAGCGAGGCGGTTGTTAGGCGAATCATGCCCGAAATTCACATCCTTTTTTTTTTTTTTTGCCATGGTTGTTGTGATTCACGCCTGATTTTGCAACCTTCTTTGCCTTGGTTGTTAAGTGAATCATGTGGTTATTAAGCAAATCCTGTCTCTCCCATTGACTGTGCTTGTCTGAGAAGATTGCAAATTAAGATCACGTGAAGTCTTAATATCACTTCAGAGGACTACGTGTACATGCTTCTTGCAGATAGTAGAGTGCTTCACTTTAGCAAGATTCTGTCTATAGGTAAAGGTTCCCCTCGCACATATATGCTGGTCATTTCTGGCTCTAGGGGGCAGTGGTCAGCTCTCTTATAAAGCCGAAGAGCCAGCGCTGTCCAAAGGCATCTCCGTGGTCCTGTGGCCAGCATGACGAAACGCCAAAGGTGCACAGAACGCTGTTACCTTCCCACCAAAGTGGTCCCTATTTTTCTACTTGCATTTTTACATGCTTTCAAACTGCTAGGCTGGCAGAAGCAAGTCACGGGAGATCATTCCGTTACGCAGCACTAGGGCTTTGAACCGCTGAACTATCGACCTTTCTGATCGACAAGCTCGGCGTCTTAGCCACTGAGCCACTGCGGCCCTATATTGTCCATAGGGGTGGAATAAGAAATAACTCATCTTGAAAGAATTATCAATGTTTTTCTTGGATTTGGGGGGTCCTGATGTAGCCTGAGATACTACTTTTGAGCTTAACCTTAGTTCATTTTCAATAAAATGTATTCTCAATCAAGTTTCTTCTCCTTTTTTATTTCCCTTTAGGTCTGGGATTCAGCATTGCTGGAGGCCTAGGAAACCAGCACATCCCTGGAGACAACAGCATCTACGTCACAAAAATTATTGATGGTGGAGCAGCCCAAAAGGATGGACGGTTGCAAGTAGGAGATAGGCTTCTTATGGTGAGAATTGGCACTGAATTTTTTTATCGATAGTGTGATGAAATATAATACATAACACACACGGGTTCTTACTAGTTCACCATGCATCTTTGTACCTCATTATGATCTACAGGTAGTACAGAACAAAATAACAAAAGAGTTGGAAGAGATCTTGGAGGTCTTCTAGTCCATCCCCCTGCTCAGACAGGAAACCCTACACCATTTCAGACAAATGATTGTCCAATCTCTTCTTCAAATCCTCCAGTAATTTAGCATCCACAACTTCTGGTGGCAAGCTGTTCCACTGATTAATTGTTCTCGTCAGGAAATTTTTCCTTAATTCTAGGCCAGATCTCTCTTTGATAACCTTTGATAAGCACTTTTTACTTCTTGACCTACTCTGAGGTGCTTTGGAGAATAGCCTGACTCCCTCTTTTTTGTGGCAACCCCTGGGAAATTGGAAGCCCTTCTTTTCACCAAACGTAGATATACCCAATTCCAGCAACCGTTCTTTCCATTTTTTAGCCTCCAGTCCCATAATATCTCTGCTGCTCTTCTCTGCACTTTTTCTAGAGTCTCAACACCTTTTATACATTGTGGCAACAAAAATTGGATGCAGTATTCCAAGTGTGGAATTACCAAGGCCTTATAATAGATCCCATTGGATTTTCCATTAGCAATAGCATTTAGGCTTATATACCAGCCCATAGTGCTTTACATCACTCTCTGGGAAGTTGACAATGCAAAAGCATTATTTACATATTATCCTCAACAATCTGGATCATCATTTCACTGACCTCGAAAGGATGGTGTGATGACCCAGGGTGTGGCACAAGGGCAACACAGTCACATGAGTAAGAAAAGTTCCTTTAATACCACCAACTTTGCTGCCAATGTCCAGTTACCTTTGGCTGGAGAAAAAATTCTCCCAAGAACAGTTTTTAAGTGGAGGAAATTCAATCCAAAAACAAAGTACATACAAACTATAAATAAAAATCCACATAAACCACACTCTGCAGCAATTAACTGGATAGGGCAGGATAAGGAATTGCAGACTACAAAGACCAACAAAACCTACACAGTTGGGAAGATGCCAGGAACCAAGATAAGCCTCAATAAAATAAGATAATATTGTTTCAAACAAGTTGCTGTGGGCAAACTCCCCTTTTTAAACACTGTGTTCCCAGCTGCAGCTTATGAAGGGAATCAGGGCCTTTCCTCCCCTGTAAGCCATGCAAACTCATGTTTCTCCCTTCTCCATTCCTCCCTGAATGCCCTAGGATGAAGAGGGGGTGGCACTGAATCTTCTTCTGAATTCCCTTTGCCTTGCTGTACCTCTCTCCTGCTCTACCCAGCCGGACTGTGCCCTTCCCCAGTTTCTTCCACAGCCAAAAGAGCCACACTCCCGCTCCCTGTCAGGTGCTCGACCTCCCCCTCGGAATCAGATTCCGACAGGGGCAGGACAGATGGAAGGCTGAGTCAACCTCAAATCCCATCAGGATCAAACTCCAGGCTGTGGGCAGAGTTTGCCTTCAATATGGCATTTTAACCACTGCACCATCATTATCTTCTTCCAGGAATTTATTTTGTTTCAGTTTTTTACTTCCTGGTCGAACTTGCAGCTCCTGGATTTCACGATAGTTCCCTCATCCATTTACTACTAAATAGATCCAGTTCTACGTAGCTTCTCCAGTCCAAAATTCGTAATCCTAACCAGCTATCTGGAAGACTGCATTTGAATGATAAGGTAAAGATAAAGGTTCCCCTCGCACATATGTGCTAGTAGTTTCTGGCTCTCGGGGGTGCTGCTCATCTCCACTACAAAGCCGAAGAACCAGTGCTGTCTGAAGATGTCTTAGTGGTCATGTGGCTAGAATGACTAAATGCTGAAGGCGTACGGAACACCGTTATCTTCCCACCAAGTGGTCCCTATTTTTCTACTTGCATCTGTACATACTTTCAAACTGCTAGGTTGGCAGAAGTTGGGACAAGTAATGGGAGCTCATTTTGTTATGCGGCACTAGGGATTCGAACCACTGAACTGCCAATCTTTCTGATCAACAGGCTCAGCGTCTTTGAATTTTTTTCATTTGAATGATAAAATACCTTATTTGTCACACAGAATTGGCATAATTTATTCTGTTCCTTGAGTAAAAAGTTGTCTTCTTTTGATTAGCGTGTGAACAAATGTTGGCTCGGTTTCCACATCAGACCTGCTGAATACACTTTTCTTTCTGCTTTTGTTAAGGTAAATAATTACAGTTTAGAAGAAGTAACACACGAAGAAGCAGTAGCAATATTGAAGAATACATCTGACGTAGTCTATTTAAAAGTGGGGAAACCAACCACCATCTATATGACCGACCCTTATGGCCCTCCAGATATTACTCATCGTAAGTTATGATATACAATTTTTTTTTTCTTGGATGTTGTTGTCACATTCTAAATGTTTGAGTGATGTTTTCAGGGAAAAGTACCAAATGGATTCAGAATAAAGGATTCTCATTCAAATGTACTGAAGAACCTTCAGTGAAGAATGAATGGAGAGGGGAGATAAGAAACTATGTGATTGAAACCATAATTCTGGGGGAGGGAGGTTAATCTAACCAAGGTGTAGCATCATTTAAATTGCTCCAGAACCATATTATTGCAGCAGGAGAGCAAGAAGAGCTGTGGGCGGAGTTAAGCAAGTCATCAGCCTAGAGTTGTTACGTTTCCACAAATACCTCTTGAATTCTATTGACCCTTATCTGACACTAATTTAGTACTGTACGAGAGGTCCTTCATGTCTCTGAGCTTTGTTGTTTATTTGGGGATGGTTTGTTACCCAACTCGATAACATCAGCAGTGCTAGTAACAGCCTAATCAAGAAACCACCAAGAACATTCCCACCAACACTGACAGTGCAAGCCACTTGTATATAAACTGAAAGCAAACCCCACTCCCTTCTAGCACTGATGATGTTACCTAGTTGGGTAATGAAATGTCTGCAAGAAAACAATCTAGCTCATAGAGCACAAAGGACCACAGTTGTTGACTTTCTCCTCCTCCTCCTCCTCCTCCTCCTCCTCCTCCTCCTCCTCCTCCTCCTCCCTCCTTCCCCATTCCCTTCTAGCACTGCTGATGTTACTTAGTTGGGTAATGAAACTCCCACAAGAAAACAACCAAGCACCAAGAGAGAGAGAGAGAAAGAGAGAGAGAGCACCAAGGACCACTCAGTTCAACCCTGAGCTACAAATATTATCTTCTACTGTTACAAACAGCTCTTTGGAGATCCCAGAGCCAAAAATTTGAGCCCTGTTTAAACCTTTGAAAAATACTAACGTTAAATGCCAGTCGCTCAATTCTTTAAGCCAGAGTTCCCCAACCTTTGCAGCTTTGTAGACCAGCAAAGGGGGAAGATGGGGCAGAGGGGGTGGGTCCGCATGAGTGGCAGGTAAGTGACTGTGCCACTGGCACAAAGGGAGTGCACATGCTTGTCCTCTCCTTGCACAAGTGGGAATGCACACTTGTGCACACGCACGCCACTTCCACGGCTGGGTTCCGAAGGGTTCAAGTCCAGGAAATGGGCTGCAGCCAAGGGTTGGGGATCCCTGGTTTAAACCTTGATGCCTTAAACTTCCTAAAATCCTTTCCAGGGGTAGGCTGCTTGGGGTTCGCTGGGATCTGGGAAATCCCCTAGCTAAGATTCTGTTCAGAGAACCCCCAAATCTCAGGCTGTTTGCCGTGAATTGAATGATGGCATGAATTGAATGGTAATTGCACATCTTCTTTAATCCATAGCTTATTCCCCACCAATGGAAAACCACATCTTGTCTTCAGGCAACAATGGCACTTTAGAATACAAGACCTCGCTGGCTCCCATCTCACCTGGAAGATACTCACCTATCCCAAAGCACATGCTAGTGGAAGATGACTACCCCAGGTTAGATATTCATCTTTACTGAGTGCCTTTGATTGATTTGCTGGCTTCCAGGAAACATGATTTTTTTCGATGCTGGGATTAGGGCCTCAACAAGGTGTGAGCCTTTCATTAGTCACATTATGCAGGAAAGAGGCAGTTACGATCAATCTGGCTGTCCCTTAAGATAATAAGGAGTTGTACTCTTTAAATTTTAAAAGAGGGGTTCCCCTCTCAGTAATCTAACGGTTAGAAACAAGAGCCCAGCTAGAATTGGTGAAGAAATAATTAACATTTGGAGTAAATAACCAGGAGGAATTTCTTTTGCGCCAATATTTCTCTTTATCGTAATTTTTTTTGGCCTCATCCTGTCCAAAAAGGTTTTCACTCTGTTTTCGTTCTGTCTGTCTGTCTGATCATTTTAGAAACATCACATTGGGTCCCAAATTTGCTGTTTGTCTGTCTACCCCATTCTGCCTTACCTTGTAACTGTGTGAAATTTGAGTTGTCCCTTCTCACCCTTAAGTTAGCAGTAGATCATTTGAATTTTTGTCTGTCTCGGCCATATGGTTTCCCCCAGTGGTGGGATTCAAATAATTTAACAACCAGTTCTCTGCCCGAATGATTTCTTCCAACAACCAGTTCACCAAACTGTTCAGAAAGTTAGCAACTGGTTTTCCTGAACTGGTGTGAACTGGCTGAATCCCACCACTGGTTTACCCTCAGTTTTAAACCTGGAGAACAGCACTTTCCATTCCACGAGGCTACTGTTTGTAGACTTCACAGGCTACTTGGTCTTCAGACGTGAATGCAATGTGCACACAAGAGTAGGTTGGAAAAGGAATTCCCTTTCATTTGAAGTCCCAGGAGGGGGAAAAAAATAATATTTCCCGACTTAGAAAATTCAGAAAAGGTCTGGGAATATTACATGATCCTTTCCCAGAGGCTGCTGTAAATGTAAAACTGAAAATAGAATTCCAGACATAAACCATGATGGTTTGGATTAAATAGCCACAGAGACTCTGATTGTTTTGCCTCCATGGACCTAGAAATCTTGAAATTCTCGTACAGGTAGTCCTCAATTTACAACCATTCATTTACAAACCATTCAGAATTGTAATGGCACTGAAAAAAATAACATACGATCGGTACTCAGACTTAACAACCACCCATCGTAGCGTCCCCACAGTTTTGTGATCAGCATAATTCTGGTGCTTGACAATTGGTATATATTTATAAGGGTTGCAGCATCCTGGGGTCATGTGACCATCATGTACAACCTTCCCAACCAGCTTCCATCAAGCAAAGTCAGTGAGAGAAGACGGATTTGCTTAATGACTGTGCTATTCATTTAACGACTGTGATGAAAAGGTCGTAAAATTGGGCGCAACTCATGTAACATCCACTTGGCTTAACAGTGGAGGTTCTGGTCCCAATTGTGGTCATATGTTGAGGACTACCTGTAGTGGTTAGGTCAGGGGTGTCAAACTCAAGGGCCCATGGGCTGCTTAGAACTGGCCGGCAGGGTTGCCCTGGAAACCGCAAAGGATAGGCTCGCGGTGCTTCTGCCAGTGAAAATGGAACTTGGGAGGCTGTATCAAGCCCACCCACCCCCCAGACTCTGTTTTTACTGGCAAAGGGCTGCAGGAAGCCATTGTGGCAGAAAAGACGGCATGTCCCTCTTTGCATGCCCCACCCAGTCCCCAAGCTCCATTTCTGCTGGCAAGAAGGCTGCAGGAGGACGTTGCGATTGAAAACAGCGCCTGGAAGAGCTGCGCACGCACCACCACCACCCCCAGGCTCCTTTTTTGCTGGAAGAGGGCTAGCAAAACAAACTAAAAACAAAAGAAAAACAAAAAAGGAGAAATGTTTCCCCTTTTGCATTTGAGCATGCAAGAAGGGACAGGAAAGGAGAAAGGGAAAGAGCAGGAAGGAAAGATGGGAAGAGATCAAGGAAGGAAAATAAGGAAAGAGGGAAAGGAAGAAGGAAGGAGAAGGGAGAGGGAAAGAAAAAGAAATGAGGGAGGGAGGGAAGGAAGGAAGGAAGGAAGGAAGGAAGGAAGGAAGGAAGGAAGGAAGGAAGGAAGGAAGGAAGGAAGGAAGGAAGGAAGGAAGGAAGGAAGATAGATTATAATGAGAGTGAGGTCTGAGGGAAGTTCTGTCTTAGCACTTGACCATCACAGGTATCCCCAACATGAGTGACTTAGAGCTGGCAATGTGTACCCTGGCCATGCCCCCTCCCAAGGTCAAACACAACCTTGATATGGCCCTCAATGAAATCTAGTTTGACACCCCTGGATTAGGTTGTCTCTTCTCCCTCAAATTATGCGTATTCTTTTCTTCTGCACTCATTTTAAGGGACATTAGTATGGTGAGGATATATTGGATAATTGCATCCCCTGGAGATAAAGCAGACTATGCTTCATTTAAGCTCCCACGTGGTTTAAGATGCTACCAAGAACTTTTGGTATTTTTGCTGAAAAGATTAAAATGACTGTGGGGTCCTTGGTGCTCATCGAGCTTGGTGGTTTTCTTGCAGCCTGGTGCACTGATGATGTTACCTAGATAGGTGATGAAATGCTTGCAAGAAAGCCACCAAGCTCAGAGAGCAGCAAGGACCCCACTGTTGAACCCTGAGCTACAGAAATTCTATCAAAATGGTTATTGTTTCCTTTTATGGCAGATCAGGGGCCAATTAAGGCAAATCCACCATTTCCAAACCTTCAGAAATAACAAGGAGTCTTTCCAATTTGTCTTTCCAAATTGCCCTAAATTTCATGCTGCTCGCCAGCCAAATCTCCAGCCAAAACATGGGGAAGAAAAATTTAAATTTAAAAAACCCCAAAACAGCCCAATAATGTAGACATCTTCAGATTGACTCCCCGCTTAAGGGAAGGAGAAAACTGCCAAAGCTTTGATAATTTCTTCTCTGCTGGGCTACAATTGGACAAAGGATGCAATTGTGGATATTCATATTCCAAGAGACCTTGCAAAAGGTTTCAACAGGTTAGAACGTATCTGCTTGAATGTTTTTAAAACTACCACAGAGAAGTTTTATCTTTAGAATGTTAGCAGCTTTAAGATGTCTGGACTTCAACTCCCAGAATTCCACAGCCGGCCCTGGATGGTTGAGACTGAGGAATTCTGGCATAGACAGCTGGGGAATTCTGGGAGTTGAAGTCTAATCATTTTAAAGTTGCTAAGGTTGAAAACACTGGTCAAGAAGTTGTATATAAGACTCTCTCTGAACTTGGTGGGGGTTTTTTTTGCAGACATTTCATTGCCCAACTAGGTAACCTCATCAGACCTAGAAGGGAATGGGGTTAACCCTGAGGATATTACCTAACTGGGTAATGAAATGTCTGCAAGAAAACAACCAAACTTAGAGAACGGAAAACACCCCACAGTTCAACCCTGAGCTACAAATTTTCTGTTCTGTTGGTGTCATTGTTATCCCAAGAATGCTTTTATTTCTCTCAACACTTCTCTCTTGATGTGAACCATCCTAGAATATGTATCACATTAATTCATGTCCCTTTACTCATTAAAGACCAGGAATGAAGTTGTTATGAGGTGGACGGGAGAAAAATCAGTGCCAAATGTACTGACCCCTATCTGTTTTCCGAGAAGGACATCAGATGCTTGTCTGTTTTGGAGACTACCCTGAGCTGCAAATCCTCCACTAATCATGGCCCCTTAATGAGTTTGCCTCCTCTGGTTTAGCAGATGTTTGCAAACAAATGTTTCAGGTTCAGGCTGACACGAGGTAGCTGGAAGCAAACACAGATCACCTGGGAACCTGGATTATCCTTTCTGTGCAAACCAAAAGAGCGATCAGAGGAAATGACAGATGAGGAAGGTTTTTTATTCCTGCATCACTTGGTAAAAAGATAAATGTGCTTTTCCCCCAGCTCAAAATGGGTCAGGGCTGCCTCGAGGACATGCCGAAAAAGAACAATGAGGAAGAAAAGTTTTAAAGTCTCCTGCTATTTCTTCCTTAAGAGCTATATACAATGCAGCCATTTTGTCAAAGAAGTGTCATGGACAAAAGTGGTATTCACCCGGTTTGGACTAGTTCTGGTATACCGGTAGTGGAAATTTTGACCAGTTCGGAGAACCGGCAATACCACCTCTAACTGGCCCTGCCTACCCACCCCCGCCGTTACCTCTCCTATATTTCCTTGTTTTTTAGCTCCACTGATTCACGCAGCAGAGTAGATTTCCATGCCTCAGTTGAGCTTAAAAAATGGCTCAGGCAGCTCACCAGTGTTGACAAAGTCGGTATTTGAGCCCTTCATGCCTTCGCAAAGCACTGTCAGGTTTCCCAGTGATGAAATCCATTTAAAAAGAAAAGAGCAAAGTCCATCTTCCAAAACCATTTATTTTATTTAGGAAAGCATCAAATTGGCAAAGTCTGTTTTAGTTCCAGATCTGACACAACCCGGAATTACAGCATATAATATTGGAAATTCAAAACAACCCCCAAAAGTCACATTCCCAAATAGAAGTAAATCAATGTTGCCTGGTGTCATCATCTCCACTTCCAGGTCTCAGCAGGGTCAGTTTTCATTCCCATGAGAAGGAGAACCACCTAGCCTAAACAACTCTATCTCTATCTCCTCCCACCTTAGGAATATGGCAAGCCCGAAACCCTTCCCCCCCGTAACCAGCAAAGGAAAAGAAAGAAAAGGAATATATAATAAGGATAAATAAAATGGCTATGCATATGTCAGTTTCGGGCTTGCATAGAACCAGTAGGAAAAAATTTGGAAACCTACTACTGGTCATGGCCAACTGTATTATAAAACAATTCCTTGAAGTGGAAGATGATAGATGGTATGTAGAAGACTTTGGAAAAGTTTCTGTGAGCCATTTTCTTCTATTTCCACCCCATTCTGCCCCAGGTTAGCCTCTTTCCTTCAGAGGAGTACAGGTAGGCCTTTGACTGGCAACTATTTATTTAGTGACCATTCAGTTTCAACGGCACTGAAAAAAAAGAGATTTATGGCCGTTTTTCACACTTCTGCATCATCTCCACAATCACGTGATCAAAATTCAGATGCTTGGCAACTGATTCATATTTATGACGGTTGCAGTATCCTGGAGTCATGTGGTCCCCTTTTGAGACCTTATGACAAGCAACAGGCAAGCCAGATTTGTTAATAACTATGTTATTAACACAGCTGCAGTTATTTACTTAGCAGCTGTGGCAAGAAAAGTCATAAAATGGAGCAAAACTCACTTTAACTACCATCTTGGTTAGCAATAGAAATTTTGGGGTCAGTTGTGGCCATAAGTCGAGGACTTCCTGTAAACCTATCAGGACAACCTCTGTTGGAAGGAAATACTAGTAGTCCTTCACTTGCAACCATAAATGGGACTGGAATTTCTACCCTTAAGTGATGCAGTTGTGAGGTGCATTGCTTAGCAGTCGAAAGTCGAGTTGCATTGCTTTGTTGTTAGTCAAGAACTACTGGTGGAAATCTTGGTTCAGTCCAACTGGCATTCAGACAATTTTCATCTTCATCTTAGGCCTGGGACTTCGACTCTAAGACTTGTGGACTTCTACTCCCAGAATTCTGGCTGAGGAATTTTGGAAGTTGAAGTCCACAAGTCTTACAAGCATATGTGGGATTGGACTAACTTAACAACAGGTTCTCTGACTGGATGAGTAACGTCCCTCATCACACCCAGCCCTGCCTTCCAGCCACTCCCTTCAAAGGCAGGATTTAGTCAGTGAAGGCTAATCCCACCACTGGCTGGCCCTGCCCTGCCCATTTTTCAGCCTGTTTTCAGCTGATATTTGGCTGTTTTCAGGACATTTTTCAGGTCATTTTTGCCCAAAACATGCCCCCCAAACTGGCCAAAAACAACCTGTTTTCCAGCCATTTGGGGACCATTTTTGGGGCCATTTTCCAGGCAATTTTTGGCCCCAAAATGGCCCAAAATGGCCAGGAGAACTGCCTGGAAAACAGGCTGGAAAACAAGCAGGGGTGAGGCCAGCCAGTGGTGCGATGTGCCAGTTCGCCAAACTGTGGAGAATCTTAACTACTGGTTCATCCAAACCAATGCGAACTGGCAGCAGCCAACCTCTTCTTACAAGTTTGGAGACCTCCATATTAGGCAGCACAATGACTCGCATGAATCCTGCAATTTATAATAGAAAGGCCAACTATGAGTAGAATCAGTTGGCCTTGCTTGGAAGCAATCAGCTTCTTTCAACGACCTGGTTTGTTTCTGAGAATGCCCTGGCTATTAAGTCACTCTTTGATCCAGTAGAAAAAAAATGGCCAACATGTCCTTCAAAACAATAGTTTTCCTCTTCCTTTCCTCCTTCCCCTTCCCTTATATTCTCCCCCAGAACCATTTCACTTCTCTGAAATTGGCAGTAACCAATCAACTAGCTATGAGATGAGCTGAACATTAATTACTTTAAGGACATAGAACAAGCAATGGTTGGTTGCCAGAGAATGTTGGACAATCCAGATTCCTAGACCTGTGTTTGCCCCTTCAAGCTTCTAATGCAGTGTTGCTCCTCAGCCTTGGCACCATGAAGATGGGTCAACTCCCAGAATTCCCTAACCAGCTTCTTCAAGTTGGCGAGGTTGGGAAACACGGGTCTAGTGGTTGTGTTTAACCTGTCACCAATGGAAGGTGTCCTTCATTTGGTTTTGTTTGAGCACATTGGAGTGTTCTTATGGGTCTGGCCCTAGTGACTTCTTTCTCTCTTTGCAGATATGACTTCCCTTGGTAGGTGTGTCCCAACTGGAGCAGGGATAGCTGTGATCCAATAGGGATTATTTCATGAGTGCAAGAAATCCAAGCATTGAGTCAAACAAAACCAACTCTTATATTCCTTTTTTGTTGTTGTTCACTTCTACCTGCTGGAAAGGGAGAAGAATCTATGCCTTCTTTTAACGTGTCTTTAAAAAATGCTCAGACACCAAGATTTGTGAGAACTGCTTCGATGTAGTGGTTTTTTTTAAATTCAGCGCGGTTCTTTTCGTGTTGCTCCATTTTGCAAAACACAAAACCGAAAAGGCAGCATGTGCCAGCGGTTAGATTGACAAGCTTAGAAAGTCGCCTTCACAGCTGTTGATTTTTCTTTCACTCTGTCTTTTTTTGTTGTTTAATTTTCTTTTATTTTTGGGAAGACTCCTTCTTAAAAACCTTGACTCTTTGCAGCTGTCTTGATGCTATGCCGAATTGTACCAAGAGTTTGTTCACTTGTGTAATGAGTTTGTGACCTGTAAATGAAAATGTGTAAAGTTTTTTTGGTGAGAAATGTGTGCATTGGGGAGAAAAGAGGAACAGTTCTGTGAATGCCTTGGATTAAATCAGGGATCGGCAACCTTAAACACTCATATAGCTACAAAGGTCTTAACTGGAAGCCCCCTATTCAATTCTGGAGCCGACCAGAAGTCTGGTTCCCCCACCATAGAGTCTCCTCCTAGCATGGCATCCTTTTTCCTTTACCTGTCCTAACCGAAAGCCCTATCAATTGTGGAGCTGACTGGCGACAGAGAGCCACAGCAGAGGGATGAAAGAGCCACATGCAGCTCCAGAGCCATGGGTTGCCGACTCCTGGATTAAATGATACATTTTTTAAAAAAGGAGGAAAGTATGCAGCAAATTGGAACAGACTATCCATCAATTGTGTATTTTGTTTTTGACATTTTTCTAGTCAGATAATATGGCGTATTTGTGTTTATATTCTTAATTTAAAAAAAAAAAAACTATATTTTTTTAAGCCAATTTGTTTCAAAATGCAGAAATGTCAACTGGCTTGGCTAACTTGAGGGTCGGTCCAATCCAGCATTTTTATTGATGATGGAAGTTAATTTCTAAATAAATATGTGGAGATAACTTGAGTTATAGTGCGAAGACTGAAGGCCATGAATTCAGTTCTCCGCATTTCCCCTTTCAAAAAGTGATTGTTTGGGGGAGCTTTCCTAAGATGTAGGAAAGGGCAGAAAATCTTCAGGTGGGTGAACAAATAGAACAAGAAAAAAAGAACATTTCTGAATTGTGGGTTAGCTAATTTTGGTCCATCCTTCCTGTTTTCTTCAGTTACGTCTCTGTACATTTAAAAAGGGGGGAAAGAGAAAAACATAGAGTAACACACTCGTTATTGAAAAAACTTTAACACCATTTTGAATGAATTGAATTGTTTGGACCGGTAACTGCCACTCCCCATGTTGTTTCAAAGCTGGAGTGTCCTTTCCAGAGCACAAGGCTTGGGTAATTTAATATGGAGGATAAACTGTTACCAAAGCAGCAGATCTCCCCCTCTCCAGGTTACTGATATAATCTGCTGGAACGGCAGAGCCGATACAATTAGTTCCAGTTGCATTGTGTTACCAGGACATGAGTGCACACAATCATGAACTCCTTCTGGGACTCCGGCTCCGGATTTTGAATGACAGTGTTATCAAACCATAATATGCAGAATTCTGTGCATTGGCCAATTGTGGAGGTGGGGCAATTTTGCTCTTGTTTCAGGAAATTATATCCGGAAGACCAAATCCACCCATGTAAACATATGCTATATGCAATTTTGCAGTTCAGTCCTAACACATCACTTTATTATCCCTGAAATGTTTTGACTGTCGTTCTGAACTATTGCTTCTTTAACCCCTTCTCACGTCGAATGTCAATCCTTCATTGCTCAATATTTTGACTGTGAGCTGTAATGCAGTGTTTACATATTAGCTCAATGCTGGTCAGTCACATTAGTTGTGTGTTTTGTTTTGCTTTTTCATTGAATAAGGAGAGTTAATGATCAAGGAAGCCAATCTGAATATGCCATGTTGCCCTGAAAATAAGATCCTCTCTTATACTTTTTTTGCCACCAAAAAAAGGCATCAGGTCTTATTTTCGGGGGAAGTCATCCACTGACTAACCCTCACTTGTGTGCGTCATCCCTGGCCTCTTTTTTGCTATCAGAGGCCTTCAGGAATTTCTTCTGTGGCCGGCAAGGATTTCCTGAAGGTCTTTGCAGCTGATCATTTGCAGCTGAGCTCCAGATCATTCTGGAGCTTCATTATCAGCTCCAGAGGCCTTCAGGAAAGCCTTGCCAGCCTTGCCTGCTGCAGAAGAAATGGGCTGGCAAGACAGGTGTCGGGGTATGCGAGGCCTGGCCACAAGTGTCCAAAGGTAAGTAGTAGGGCAGCTCCACTACCTGCATCCCCACCCTAGCTTAATTTTTACCCATCCACTCTTAATTAGGGCTTATTTTAAGGGTAGGGCTTATATTGGGCGCACATGTAAAAATCAAGCTAGGACTTACTTTCAGGGTAGGTCATATTTTTGGGGAAACAGGGTAGATAATATATAGGAGCAAAGAGCATCTAGAATTATCTTACCAAACTCACTGACTCAATTAAAAAATCAGCAGATGGTTTGAAGGTTATAGAAGCTCTCATCAATGGCAGCAAAAAATTCCCTTGGCTCCTATTTTATGTATAATTCTCACTGTCAGCTTGGTTGGTATCAGACACCCCTTATTGAGAGGTGTCTCTCAATAAAAGACGCACCCACTCTTTATGTTTGGTTGTTTTCTCACAGACATTTCATTACCACATTAGGTAATATCATCAATTGCAAAATTGCACCTTGAGTAAGGAGTGAATGGGAAGAATGGGAAATAAGAAACTCTTGGATTGGAGCCATAGTTCTTGGGGAGGGAAGAAAGTTAGTCTAACTTTGAGTGCAGCAATAGCAATAGCACTTAGACTTATATAACTGCTTCACAGTGCTTTACAACCCTCTCTAAGTGGTTTACAGAGTCAGCATATTTCCCTCAACAATCCGGATCCTCATTTTACCAACCTCGGAAGGAAGGAAAGCAGGGTCAGCCTTGAGTTGGTGAGAATCGAACTTCCAAATTGCAGGCAGCCAGCGGCAGCAGAAGTAGCCTGCAGTAGTGCACTTTAACCACTGCATCACTACGGCTCATAGCAATTTGAGTGATGCTCCTCATTTGGAGCATCACTTAAATTGCTCCAAACCTCATATTATTGTGGGAGAGGAGCAGGAAGACTAGCAGGGCGGAGTTAAACAAGTCATCAACCTGTAGTCATTACATTCCCACAAATGGTCTGAGTCCAACCCCCTCTTGAATTCTGTTGTCTCTTATCTGTGAGAGATCCTTGGTACTATCTGAGTACTCCTGTTGATATTACCTAGTTTGGGTAATGAAACATCTGCAAGAAAACAACCAAGCTGAGAGAGCACCAAGGACCCCTCCTTTCTCCTTTATTGGTTTACCCCTTGTTATCCCAGCTTCTGTGTTTTGTTTTTCCATTTCAGTCAGTCAGTTGGGACTGAATCTTTCGGTAACCCTATTTGAAGATAATAAGCATGGATTGCATTCTTCAATTTCCACAATGTCACCAATTTGCAGACCTAGGCATTGGCCTGTGCAGTGGAGAAGAATTTGGGGTAACCATAAGCTATACCAGAACTCTTTAAACATGGCAACTTTAAGATCTGTGGACTACAACTCCCAGAATTGTCTCAATGGTTCTTTTTCAAAAATCATGGTTGCCTCAGAGATGCTTTTTCAACTGGATTGCTTTTTTTTTTTCCTTGAGGAAGATGTTTTGCTTTTCATCCAAGAAGCTTCTTTAGTTCTCCAGTTCATTTCTTCACTTCTTCAGTTCAGTCAGAACTGAAGAAGCTTCTTGAATGAGAAACGAAATGTCTTCTTCCTCAAGGGATAAAAAACCCAGCCCAGTTGCCTTTTGAAAAAGTGACTCTGAGACAGCCATGATCTGGATGACTAAGAATCTCCACAGACACTCCCAGAATTCCTCCTCCTCTTTGCTGGGGAATTCTGGGAGTTGAAGTCCACAAACCTTAAAGTGGCCAAGTTTAGGGACCGCTGAGCTATACCTATATTGACTTACAACAAAATGATACCGAATTTGGTTCTGAATACTGAAACCAAATAGTGTAGTAATATCATCCAGGTGTATATCTGCTGACATGTTTCAGAGAAAGATCCTGTATCTCCTTTGGGTAACTCTTTACCTTTCTCTAATGAAATCTCGAGATAAGTAGAGGCATGTAATACAGCATTCCCAAAATGGGAAAGTTATTTTGGACCCATATTTTCATGGCCTGTCCTAGAAGCTCAGCATTTCCAGGAAAAGCACAGGTTTTCCTCCTATTGTGTAGCTACTGTGAGACACCAGAAAATGCTTCAATGTCTTTACACTTAGAGACTCGTAACAGCGGGTGGTTGGACTAGATGACCTACAAGGTCCCTTCTAACTCTGTTAATTTGTTATAGACACAGTGTGATGACCCAGGGCATGGCACAAAGGCAACACAATCACATAAGTAAGAAAAGTTCCTTTAATGCCGCCAACTTTGCCGCCAATGTCCAGTTACCTTTGGCTGGAGAAAAAATTCTCCCAAGAACAGTTTTTAAGTGGAGGAAATTCAGTCCGAAAACAAAGTACATACAAACTGCAAATAAAACTCCACACAAACCACACTGCAGCAATTAACAGGACAGGGCAGGATAAGGAACTGAAAACTTCAAAGGCCATCAAAAGACACACAGCTGGGAAGATGCCAGGAACCCAGATAAGCCTTGACAAACAAAAATAACTCATGGCTTGCTTCCAGCAACTTTGCTGTGCGTAGCTTGCCTTTTTAAACACTGTTTTCCCAGCTGCAGCTCATGAAAGGGAATCAGGGCCCTTTCAACTCACATTGCTCCCTTCTCCATTCCTCCCTGCATACCCTAGGATGAAGAGGTGGTGGGCCTGGATCTTCCTCTGAATTCCCTCTGCCTTGTTCTACCTCTCCCCTGCTCTGCCCAGCCAGACTTTGCCCTTCCCCAGTTTCCTCCACACAGCCACCTTCCCTCTCAGCTGTTCCACCTCTCCTTCGGAATTAGATTCCAACAGGGACATGACAGTGCCGCACAGCAGCTCTGAAGTGACAGGGAGAGTGCAGGCTTGCAGGAGGTGTGTTGGAACCCTCTGCGCCTGTGCAAACGCCTCTCCGTCTGTGCAAAGTGCATGTTTGGTGCGCATGCACATGCAAACCGAACCGGTGGTAAAAATCTTTGAATCCCACCACTGCCTGTATGGCGTTGGAAACTAGAATTTACAGAATTTCTGCAAATTTCTGTAAAGCTCTTCTTGGATCTGTTGTGTCCTCTACTGTGATTATATTACTGCCGTAGTTTTATTTTAATTAAAGCAAAAAAAAAAAAAAGACTCCTTATGAGTTGATGCATGAATAGAAATCAGGGAACATCAGGAAACTTACCATGAGTTGCTGCCTAATTTATCAGCCATCAGCGTCTGGAGATACTGTATGCTTTGATTTTAATTATTCTTTCATTTAAAAAGCCATAGTTTTATCACGGTGCAGCTGGAGCTGAAGGAAAAAAATAATTTTATTGAGAAACTTTATGGAGAAATTGCTGTTTGGTAAAAGAAATTTGATCCTCCAGGTTAGAATGAAACCTGAATTATTCCTTGCTAATTCAGAGGTTTGCTTTTGTGGGCTTTAACAGATTGGAAAAAGTAACAGAGGCAGTGGATGAGGTACCCCAAAATTACAGATTATCCCTATCTACTTTTTGCAAATAAATTGTTGCAATAGATAGTGAATTCCATTTTTCCCTTTCATTGACTTATAGAGAAAGGAAAAGTCCCAACTTGTTCACAGTTAACATCTGATGTCACAAAGTGTGACTTAATCATGGTTTAAAAGCTTACTTTCTCAGGAACTCTTAAGCCTATTGCTAAATTCACGCATCCTTAGTTGTGATTTGCTTAAATTTTGGCTAGTTGAGTAAGCCCCAATTAGATGAGTTTACATGTTATCCTAAATGATGTATTTTGGGTTATTAACTATCCAAAAAAGCTAAGTCAAATCAAATAGCCATGTTATATGTTAGCGTGATGTTTGGAACAATCATAGTTTCTGAGATCAAATACTGTAGAGATCATGTGGAAAAAGCGGTATCTTTTAACAGATTTGGAAACCTGAAAGAGGAATGGTTTTGAGTTGGTAACTTGTTATAACAGATTATGGTTAGAGTGAAGAACATTTTTCTTTCTGAATTTCGATAATACGAATATAATAACAAGGTTTAAAAGACCAAGCACAACTTGCTGTTTTTCCCAAACTGAATTCTCTCAAGATGTTTGGATTGGAACTTCCAGAATTCCCCCCAAAATTGCTGAGAATAGCAATAGCAGCTGCAGGAATTGTGTATGGCCAGTCTAGGGAACAGAATGAGCAGGGGGGACATGACAGCAGTATTCCACTATTTGAGGGTCTGCCACAAAGAAGAGGGGGTCAATTTATTCTCCAAAGTATCAGAAGGCAAGAAAAGAAACAATGGATGGAAACTAATCAAGGAGAGAAGCAACCTGGAGCTAAGAAGGAATTTCCTGACAGTGAGAACAATTAATCAGTGGAACATCTTGTCTCCAGAAGTTCTAAAGGGTTTTTAAGACTGGATAGCCACCTATCTGAAATGGTATAGGGCAGAGGTGTCACATTCAAGGCCCAGGGGTAGGATCTGGACAACGGGGTGCTTAGATCTGGCCTGCAGGGCCACCCTGGAAACGGCAAAGGACTGGCCTGCAGTGCCTCTGCCAGCAAAAACGGAGCTTGGGAGGGCCACACATGGCCCTCCCAAGCTCCGTTTTCACTGGCAGAGGTTTGCAGGAGGACATCATACCCGAAAACGGAGCTCGGGAGCCCGTTTTCACTGGCAGAATGCTTGGGCCACCACAGATGCCCCCAACACAAGTGACATCAAACTGGCTACGTCCACCCTGGCCATACCCACCCCGGCCCCCTAAGATCTAACACAACCCTGATGCAGCCCTCAGTTAAATTGAGTTTGACACACCAGGTATAGGGTCTCCTGCTTGAGCAGAGGGTTGGAATAGAAGACCTCCAAGGTCCCTTACAGCTCTGTTCTGATTGAATAAGGCTTTACTCTCTAAGAGGTTTACAAAGTCAGAACATTGCCCCCAATAATCTGGGTCCTTATTTTACTGATCTCAGAAGGATGATGTGATGACCCGGGGTATGGCACAAAAGCAACACAGTCACAAAAGTAGGTAAATCCCTTTAATTCCTCCAACTTGGCCCCCAACATCCAGTTATCATCGGCTAGAGAAAAAAACTCTCCCAAGAACAGTTTTTAAAAGGAAGAAATTCAGTCCAAACCCAAAGTTCATCTAAATTATAAATAAAAATCAACACAAACCACACTGCAACAATTAACGAGACAGGGCAGGATAAGAAATTGCAGACTTTGAAAAGATAATGAAACACACACAGTTGGGAGGATGCCAGAACTCAGATAAGACATGACAAACAAAGATAATGCATGCTTTGCTTCCAGCAAGGTGCCCTGCGCAAACACCCTTTATATCCTGTTTTCCCAGCTGTAGCTAATGAAGGGAATCAGGGCCTTTTTCTCCCCCATATCCCGCACTGCTCCCTTATCCATTGCTCCCTTATCTGTTCCTCCCTGCATGACAGATGAAAGGTTGAAACAACCTTGGGCTTTGTCAGGATTGAACTTCAGACAGTGGGCAGAGTTTGCCTGCAGAACTGCAATTTAACCACTGGGCCACCAGGATTCCGAGTGGATCATCCTTACTGACCATAGAGAAGGATCAGATCCACAGTCTTAGCAGGTTAAGGATGCCTTCCTTGATTAAACCAACACTCAGTATTGAAGGTTCCTTAAAAAAAAATACCCTAGAACAGTAATGGCTAACCTTTTCAGCACTGAGTGCCCAAAGTGCATGCACACACATCCCCAAAATGCAATACACATGTGTCCCCTGTGCATGTGACCCATCCCCACAAATGTGCAGCAGAGCCCTGAGGATCACCTGGCCGGCAGGAGATACGTGCATGCATGCATGATGGAGCTGAGCTGGGGCAACGGCTCATGTGCCCACAGAGAAGGTTCTGCATGCCACCTCTGACACGCATGCCATAGGTTCACCATCACAGCCCTAGAAGCAATATGTTTTAATGTGGGCTACAGCCTTGAGGATTTAATTCCTTCCAACACAAATATGATGATGTTACGACTATATAAAGAACACATGAAAACACAAAGGATCTTGTCCAAGTAGAGAATAGCCAGTTCCTGGATTGTTTTGCATAAATTGTATAATAGGATTAGATGTTTGCCTTCCCCAAAGGATTTCTATTGGGGCAAAGGTTGCAGTCTGTCTTCTGTCAGATATGTGGAATAAATATTGATTAGTTGGTGTTACATTGAGCTATAGTTTCTTGCGGTTGTGAGGAAGCAGAAAAGGAATCCAGTAAAATAGATGAGAAAGAGAAAAGGCAAATGCCTGTTTCAGCCACGAATAAGGGAAATTTCAGAAGAACTGATTGCTTGGATGGCTCATGGGGAAGAGCTTCCCTTTTTCAGTTTCTCAGTGGTAAAGCCATAATCAGATTACCTTTTTCTGTACCTCCTCTATTTTCTTAATGCTTTATTTTTACTCTCTGTATAATGATCAGAGCATGATGATATTGTGCAGATTTACTATTATTATTGTAGTTGTTGTCATTCTTGTTATTTGGAGCTACCGTATGTGGGCTGCAACTAGATGGCAGCGATGAGCTGGACAAATCTATACTTCTGTCCCACTGCCCTCTGGTGGTTATTTTGTTTTTTGCAGATCAGACATGGTTGCATTATTATTAGTATTATTATAATAATTGCTTAACTATTGCTAATATTATTCCTCCAAGTTTCCATCACAAGAGCCTTAAACCAGCTTTCAGCAGAGAACCTGGTGCAGAATCTATGAAAAACACCACAAAGCCAAATTAAAGTGATGGTAATTAGTAGCTTGGATGGATCTAAAGGAGGACTGAAGAATATATGAGCACTTCGGATGGGGATGAATCATCATTTAGATTGTGAACATCTAAATGGCTTTGTGCTCTGAATAACAGCAATTTAATAAACTCTGTTTCAGGTTATCTCCTCTACTGAAATATAGTCTGACTTCACACTTTATTCTTACCTAAATAACAAGATTGCTTGGATTTCATTTTACACATCGGTGAACCTAGCCTTTGTAATTCCGATTTTCAGCTTTTAATCCTGGTTTTGGCACTATGGCAGTGGTGGTATTCTACCGGTTTGGCCCAGTTTAGCCGAACCGGTGGCTCTGATGATCAGCTGCTGGGCCCTTCCATCTGCCTCAGCTCTACACTGACCATTATTTCCTGCTTTTCAACCTCAGCTGCTTTGCATGTCACAGCAAAGCACATATGCGTGCACAAAGCGTGCGCTCACACCAAACCAGTAGGAAAACTTTTTGAAACCCACCACTGCACTGTGGCCTATTCAAACCATGGTTAAAGCAAATTGCAGCTTTAATGCAGGCTATATAGGTAGCTTGTCCATTACAGACAGGGTTTTCTACACTTTAGTGCCAAAATACCTGATCTTAACTTGTCCTTTCAGCCTGAATCAGTTGGATGTTACATGTAATCTCTTGCTTTGTTGCTCTTTCATTTCATTAGTAATTAAAACTTCTATCTCTACTCAAACAGATGCTTGAGGGGACACTGCATTGAATCTAAATCTACCCAGATGCTTTAATGTTTTTTGAAAATACTTTTTCCAGGTCCTTTAATTAAGTGCCTACCACCACCAAGGCTTCTCTGAGATAATTGCCAAATTATTCCAAATTTGGGGGAGATATTTTGCCCCATATTATTGTTTCTTTCATTAATAATGTGAGACTTCCTGGGTCAGGTGAGAAAGGTTAACATAACCCTGACATAACCTATTGTAGGAGGTGAACAGGTTGAGCCTGTGGGAGGAGTCAAGTATGTCATAAGTCTTGAGCCCAGTGGTGGGATTCATTTGATGTAACAACCAGTTCAGTGAGTGCACGGGGTGCATTTGAAAATAACAAGAAAACTTACCTTTTAAAAACAGCTGATGCGGAAATCCGCACTGCCCCGCCAATCAGCTGGGCTTCAAACAAACGAAATATAGCACAACCAGGTCAGAACCAGCTGAATCACACCCCTGCTTGAATCCCATTGCTCCCACAAGAGATCTAAATCCAAATCATCTTAAATTCCTGTGACTCTTACCTACAGCTACTTTGCTTTGAACCATTCGTAGTTTAGATTCTCGTAAAGAGCTTACGCTTGCAATAAATCTTTATACACATTTGAACTGCCTGGATCTTCTAATTTCTCTGGTGCAATGCACATTTTTTTATTGTTTTTTTGCAATGAGCCAACCATATTTTTGGGGAAGCCACAAAAAGGTTACTAACTTTCAGTTCATAATGCTTGCTATTTGGTTATTCTGAGGCAAAGACTTGGTGTAGTTTTCAGATGCGTTAATTGCTTTTGGCCTTTGTTGAAACTAAATTCTGTTGTGTGTCAGAGAGGGTGCTATGTACCACTGCTGTTTGGTTTTCTACTATTTCTACATGTTGTGATGGTATTTTTTTTTTATTTTTGTGTTAGCAACATTTATTCACTTTATTTATATTTATTCATCAAATGAAAATTACAAATTTGAATGAAAAAAAAATTAAAATATGACAGGGACCATAATCACATTAGTGCGCTTACGGATGCCTCAGTAGGAAGGTCGAAAATATGGGGTGAGGTCGACAGAAGTTAAATCAGAATTAAAACTTAGTCGCTGAGACAACTGAATCAGATAAGATATTCCAAACAACTCTGTTGCAAAAAAATGTTTACCATCGAGTTTAAAGTGGTTTATGTTAAGTTTAAAGTAGTTGTTTGCATGAGTTACATTCCAATAAAAAATAAAAAATAAAAGTCACTTATAAAAATATTACTATTTATGATTTTATATGCAATGCCTAAATCAGGCGTGTCAGTGGAAGTTCAATGTTATTTGTTAGTATCTTAAAAAACTAGCAAAAAAGTCAAAGTGAAAAATTGATAAGGTTTTTAAAATTTTGTTCTAGAGAAAATTTGATACCTCTGTCTCTTTATATGTATCTCTGGGTCTTTGTGTGTATGATAACATTCCAAGATTTGTCTATGGAGATTCTCTATCATCCATGTGATGGTTGTCCCAAAAGTGCTTTTTCAAGAGGCCACAGGACTTTTTCTTTGAAGACGTTTTGCTTCTCATCCAAGAAGCTTCATCAGCTCTGACTGGATGGTGAGAAAGCCTCAGAGCTGAAGAAGCTCCTTGGATGAGAAGCGAAACGTTTTCAAAAAAAAAATCCAGAAAGTCCAGTGGCCTCTTGAAAAAGCACCTTTGGGATTCCAAGATCTTGTTTCAGAGAGGATTGCTTGGAAGACCCATGCTAGAACAAAATAAAATCCCAAGCAAAAACAACCAATTAAATACAACCTCTTGGAAAATAGAAGGCAAGCAAAAATAACTTCACAGCAAAACCTGTGAACAAATAAAGTATAAAAAGATTAATATAAGTGGAAAGTAACAAGAGAGAGATAAAGTCAAAGCCTCTATTGTCACTGTACATCACATATACAACGAAATTGGTTTCACCTTTACAGGTCCAGTCCATAAAATAAGACAACTTCAGACCTAAGTGTAATTGTGGAAAATTAATAAAATGAGATAAATTAAAGAGATAAAAAGGAAAAACCAAGTGGGGCGACAATCTTTTGGTAAAATGGCACCATTCCAGCTGTCATTTTTTAAAAAAATTAGAATAAGCAACATATTTAGCTCATATTTGCTTGCTTCCAAAATTCTCAGTTTGGTCAAGTTTTTAAATAGCTACAGTATTTTGATAAGCATCCTGGTCAAATTTGTAATTGGAATAAGTTGAAACTAACTTTATTCATGCTGAGGACAAACTCATTAATTTCCACGGTACATGTAGATCTGAATTATATTCAAGCCAGTAGATAAAATATTATTAATGAAGGAGTTATTTTTGGTGCAAAGAAACATTTTTTTCCACAGGAAATACTGAACTTCCTTTTGATGATCCTTAACTGCATTGTTTTTTTTTTCTTTATTCCTCCACTACTTCAAGCCATTTTTAGACTTTAGCCATTTTTTAGTCCTTCAACATGTGAACTTGCATCCTTGTTTATATTTTTATAATCCCTTCATAACAGCCTATACCTAAACTGAAGTTGAAATACTTTGAGGAATTGATCTGGAGTTTATTGTGCTTTTCAGGTTCAGTCTGCAGAAGGTAGAATAATTTCAAATAAAGTTTCAAATTAGGGCAGTGAAATTACTGTAAATATGTAGCAAAAAAAATAAAAAATACTCCCAGCAGCCGTTTGCATTTGTGTTGATTGATCAACCGGTATGGACAATTTTTGTATGAAATAAAGTGAAACTTTTGTCTCAGGATGTGCTTGAGAATGTAAAATTAAATGTTTGGCATTTTAAAGACAACTGTGTACACAACGAAAATGGAAGAACATCCTCAGATGCTGAGGGGGAAGTGGGTGGGTGGGTGGGTGGGAGTGGTAGGGGAAGGGGGTTGCATTTGTTATGTAATTTCTCTAACCATGAAATGTAACAAATGCCTTGTACTTGTGTGAACCGCAATAAAAGCAATGAATTGAGCAGCTGTATGGTCTTTGAAAGTGCTTTGGTTGTGGATAAGAAAATACGGGATCGGTCGCGAAATAATGCTTATCTTTTATTTATTTTAAACAATTTTGTTTTGCAATAATTTCCTTAATGTTTTTATTTTTGGGGGTTTCCTGCACAATAGTCATCTCAGGGAAATGAGAAAATTGTAACCAAATTGTAAAACAGTTTATAATTCCCCAGCATGTTTTATCTTTTGGGGTGGGGGGCTGCTTTGTTTACGATATAACTAACTCGCCATCTTTTCGAAAACATTTCATCTTACCTACCATCCTTGGAAGGGACGTGGTGGCTCAGTGGCTAAGATGCTGAGCTTGTCGATCAGAAAGGTCAGCGGTTCAGCGGTTCGAATCCCTAGCGGCATGTAACGGAGTGAGCTCCCGTTACTTGTCCCAGCTTCTGCCAACTGACCAGTTCAAAAGCACGTAAAAAATGCAAGTAGAAAAATAGGGACCACCTTTGGTGGGAAGGTCACATTGTTCTGTGTGCCTTTGGCGTTTAATCATGCTGGCCACGTGACCACGGAGACGTCTTCGGACAGCACTGGCTCTTCGGATTTGTAACAGAGATGAGCACTGCCCCCTACAGCCAGAAACAAACAGCACACATGTTTGAGGGAAACCTTTACCTTATCATCCTTAAGCTGGTCTATGACCATAAAGATTTGTTTTGACTTATCTACAATTTTGCCAGTCAGTCCTGCGATCTAGAACAACATGGGCTCTGATCCCCGCTGTTTCCATCCCCACAAATATTCTGCTGAAATATTTTCCTTCAACTTTCTTAACTCGTGTCTCATCTTATCCAGTTGATGGGAGGAATGGACTGTGCCATGAGCTCAGGCCCCTGGGTGAAGATTAGAAATTGTGTTCCTTCTCTTTCTCTTGCTTGGTTCAAGAAGGATCCCTGCTCAACAGAATAATAATAATAATAATAATAATAATAATAATAATAATAATAATAACAACAACAACAACAACAACAACAACAACAACAACAACAACAATAATAATATGCATTTTAAAAATGAATCTCCACTGGATTTAATATCTGTTATTGGGCTTTTAAGGGGAGTGGTGCAGTGGCCTGGAGATGGAGCTCTTGCCTCATAATCAGGAGGCTGTGAGTTCGATCCCAGGTAGCAGCAGATATTTTTCTCTCTGGGCACAATGAGAATTTATCTGCTGCAAACTCCGCATTGGTAACAGGAAGGGCATCCAGCTAGTAAACACTCAGCTCCATTCATTTGCCCCGATTCAACCCCAATTCAAGGGATTATGGGGTCATTAAAGGACAAAAAATACCACTAAATTTTAAAACTGTCAAAAGATGCCAAACCACTATCTTTTCATAAAGATCTTTTATAATAAATGAATAAAATGTTCTGTTTCATTTCAAAGATAAGCCTTGGCTTCGTATAGAGAAAAAAAAAACCACCTTAGATTTTGGACAGACGCACCTGCTTTTTCACTAGTTTTGCTTACTAGTTTTATGATGTTTGAAATTGGTGTTATAAATGCTCTTGTGCTCTCTGAGCTTGGTTGCTTTCTTAAAGAGTGTTATTACCCAAACTTGGTAACATCATCTGAGCACCAACTTCAACATCAGTGATAATGTTATCTAGTTCGCTAGTTCCAGGCTGCACAACTCCATCTTTGCATGGTGTATTACAGCAGGAGTCCCCATGGACCAACACTGGTCCCTGGCATGCCAAAAACTGGGCCGCACAAACAAGTGAAGCCCCATTTGCGGGTTGCAAGCAGACACAAAACCACAACCCCTCTAGTCCATAGAAAAACCTGTCTCCAACAGAATTGGTCCCTGTTGTCCAAAACATTGGGGACCACTGCATTACAGGGAGCTAAAATACACAATTTAATGAATTTGGGCCTTCTCATGTCTTACAGCCCCTTTTTATTTTACAAAGCCTTCTGCTGTTTTACAGCACATTGATCAAGCTTTAAACTTTACTGTATTATCCAAATATGAAACCATCAACTCATAAAATATTTATCTGGTCTTTTTAGAATTGTCAACAGAAAGGGAAGGGGAGCAGTGCAGCCTCTTGCAAATCAAAACTGCATTCCATAAATGTTTTCAACGATAGTAACTTAGGTGACCGAAGTTTCTGCCGCACAAAATTCTAACTAGATTGATGATTCTTGGCTATAGATGTGTCCCATTGGAGAATATGAATTATGATACACCCAGGCAGTGGAGGGGTAACCAGGGTCAAGCGTGACAATGAATTATATGTCTCAGAGTCGATTATACCCATGCAATGCCAGACAGTTTAATTCCCAATAAATCCTTTTGAAGTTTTGGAAGTTCGGCTCGAGACTCATGATTTAAATGGGGTTAAGTGCTGGAATCCTGACAGAAACCATCACTGAATCCAGGTAGCTAAATATCCACTGAATCTTAGCTATACTGTAAGATACCATTTCTGGAAAGCTAAAATGGAAGCCATTTTGGATCCAGATCAAGCTTGGTTTAAAAACCCATAGAAAATGGAGGGTGCGATGCCAGATACAGACAATTAACTGAGCTTCTTAGCTTAAGGAATCACACATGGTCTGTTCACAGCAGCATCCATGTAGAGGTCAAAAAAATCAAGAGAGGAGTCACAATCACGGGATAGTAATCCCTCTCCTTTTTAACATGCAGGTGCATCACACAAGAAAGGAAGATGGTTTTGTGACTACCATCTTAATTTATTTTTGTTTTTTGGATTCACACACATCCTGGACACTCGTGGATAGTTAACTGATCTAATCAGCACTATTGAAGAATTTGGCTGTTGGCATTGACTGTGCTGTATCAAGAATGGTCAAGCATATTAAATTCAGATTTTAAATGAAATCAGCTAAGCAGCACTCTGCTTTTTGATTATACCACAAAATCATAATGACAAAATCCATAAAATTTCTGATGAGAGTGCAATGCATAAACCTGTTTAGATGTACCACATCGTTTTGCACATCACAATGTAAATAGTCCTTGACTTACAACAGTTCACAGTGACTGTTTGAAGTCACAATGGCCCTGAAAAAAGTGACTTATTACAATTTTTCACACTTATGACCATGGCAGCATCCCCATGGTCATATGATTTAAATTTTCATGCTTGACAACTGGTTCATATTTATGACAGTTGCAGTGTCCCAGTGTTGTTAATTTAACACAGTGATTCATATAACAAATGTGGCGAGAAAAGTCGTAAAATGGGACAAAACTCACAACAAATTTCTCACTTAACAACATAAATGTTCGGCTCAATTGTGATTGTAAATTGAGGACTACCTGTAGTGTATGCCCTAAAATAAAATTTATATAAGTTGAAAATCCTCTCGTTAAGTAGAAGGAGTTGGAAATTCTAGTGTGGACTAAGAATCAAAGCAGGGCCAGGCCTGGTTAGTAATTGGATGTCATTGGTTAGGAATTGGATGACCACCAATGGTATCCATGGACTGTGACACTGTTGTCAGTGACACAATTTATGAGCCAGCAGCCACGAAAAAGCCAACACAGTCTTAGGCTGCCTTAAAAGAAGAATAGAATCAAGATCATGCAATGTGTGTTAGTATCACTTTATAATGCCTTGCTAAAATCACACTTGGAATACTGCATCCAGTTTTGGTCACCATGATATAAAAAAAAAGATGTTGAGACTCGAGAAAGAGTGCAGAGAAGAGCAACCAGGATGATTAGGGGACTGGACACTAAAATGGTGGCTGGAATTGGGTATGTCTAGTTTAATTAAAGAAAAGAAGGACTAGGGGTGACATGACAGCAGTCTTCCAATATGTAAGGCACTGCCAGAAAGAAGAGCGGATCCAAAGCACTTGAAGATGGAACGAGAAACAACGGATGGCAACTAATGAGAGGACCAATGTAGAAATAAGGAGAAATTTCCTGGCAGTTAGAACAATTAATCTTGTAATGGCTTGCCTTCAGAAGATGTGGGTGCTGGAGGTTTCTAAGAAGAGATTGACCAACCACTTGGTATAAGATCTTCTACTTGAGAAGGGGGTTGGACTCAATGACCACCAAGGTCCCCTCCAACTCGGTGGATCTGTTACTCTGATCATCAGCATCACTACGCAAACTCTGCCTCACGTATGTGCATGAGTTGGCACAATGCATGTAAAAAAAGGATGGAGTTTGCATTGCAATGTGACCATGCTTCTTTGGTCATTTGGCCACTCCCCTTCCTCCCATAGGTAGACACCTATGGAGAGGGCAAATCAGTATGGAAGTATCTGTGTAGTCCAAGCAGCTGAACTTAACTCGAGAACCTCTTTACCTTTTCTTAAAACAGCAAAAATGTACATAGATCAATTAGGAGCCATGGCTAGGAAATTCCCTGTCCTCTGCTATAACTGTCCAGGCCTATGTATGTTCCTCATAAAACAAGCCTCTTGATGGAAGCTATGATACTAGATAAATATATCTTGGGATTAGATAAGCATTCTGACCTGGCTCCAAACATGACAAGCCCTCTGTAGTTAAATCAATTATTCTTTTATTAGGAGCACCAACAACACTAGCAAGAAGTCTTTTTATCTCTCTCACTGCAGGCTAACGAGTCCGGACAGCCAGAAGATGAATAGTTGTCTGCCACACCTATTTATCTCCAGCCCCTGCCTTTTATCCCCAGAGCTAGGGTGGGGCTTTGCTAGCAGCAGTGGCTCTTCCATCCCAAGGACCGGCCCATAGATTTCCAGTGCTCTCCTCTCCTCTGACTTCTGCTCATCCATGTGTTAGGCACTGGACCCAGCTGTTCCTCCTCTTCCTCATCAGCCACCACCAGACCTGGACTCAACATCTGAGGGCTGATGGATGGGCCAGGCTCTGCCTCTGTCTCTTTCTGACAGCTCCACTCGCTCTTCTCCCCCGGAGCTCCCAGGTTGCCTTGATGCTGACCCTGACTCCCCCGTCTCCTCTTCCTCCTCTGATTTAGATACTGGAGGGGCTAACAGGCCACAACAATTGGACTTGCTTCCAAATAAGCAGGTAGTCCTCGACTCACAATCACAATTGAGCCCAACATATCTGTTGTTAAGTGAGACTGCTGAATATAACTCCGCATTGGCAACAGGAAGGGCATCCGGCCAGTAAACACTCAGCTCCATTCAGTTGCCCAGACTCCACTCCGCAAGGAATTATGGGGTCATTAAAAGGAGGTGATGATGATAGACGTAGTCCTCAACTTACAACCACAATTGAGCCCAACATTTCCATCATTGAGACATTTGTTAAGTGAGTTTGGCCCCATTTTATGACATTTCTTGCCATAGTTAAGTGAATCACTGCAGTTGATAAAGCCCCTGTCACACTGCACCAATGGATGGAAAGAGCATGTAAAACGGAGAAAAACACTTGCCATCCGTTGGTTAACGCGATGCTTCCGTTCTGTACTCACTGCATCCGTTTTTCATCCTCTCTATCCGTCCAGCATCCGTCTACTGACATTTCATCCGCTCAGAAGGTTTTGAGCTGCTCAAAACTTTTGAGCGGAAAATGTATCCAATGCATCCATTCTGCATCCTCTAGGCATACGGGGGACATCCGTTCTGCATTCATTACGCATCTGCTATATCCGCTAGGCATCCGCTGCACATCCGCGCAACTCAAATCCATTCCAGCAGTAAACGGACGCAGGGAGGAAGCGGAACGGACGCGCAGCATTAGTAGCATGGATGGAGAAAGGATGAAAGCAGATGCAAATTGCATCTGCATCATCCGCTACACATCTGCTCTGTATCCGCTCTGCATCCTCTACGCATCCTCTACGCATCCACTCTGCATCCTCTACGCATCCGCTCTGCATCCGGTCTGCATCCGCTTCCATCCGCTTCCATCCGCTAGGCTTCTGTTCCGCATCCACTTTCCATCCGCTCTGCGTCCTCCCCCCGTCCGTTCCTTTCCATGTTATCCGCTCTGCTTATACAAATTTTTGCCCCTTTTGAGAGCGGATAACAATGGATGGAACATTTTTCTCATCCACTGTGTCCTTTTTACAAACGTTTTGCATCCGTTGGGTAGTGTGACAGGGCCTTAAGTTAGTAACCCGGTTGTTGAGTGAATCTGGCCTCCCTATTAATTGTGCATGTTGAAAGGTCGGAAAAGGGGATCCCACGACCTTGGGACATAGAAACAGTCATAAGTATGAACCCATTGCCAAGCATCTGAATTTAGATCATACATTTGTGTGGATGCTGCAAAGGTCCTAACTGAAAAATGGTCCCAGGTCAGTTTTTTTCAATGCCGTTGTAATTTGAATGGTCACTAAACAAATTGTTGTCAGCTGAGGACTATCTGTATAGCTAATCAACAATGAAACATCTTACTTGGGCCTATTCATGAGTGGTTCTGATTGCTTGACAATATGTTTGTCCAAAGTGGCCGCTTCATTCATGTCAGCTTTTCCCAACTTAGTGCCTTGTAAATATTTTGAACCCTCTTTAATTAAAATTTACAAAGGGTGTGTTTGGTATGCAAAAGAAGAAGAAAAAGAACAACAACAAAAGAGGACATTAGGTTGAAGAAGATTGAATAACAAAAAATGTTTTTGTTGATGATAAGATAAGAGTAAATGATCTGTTATTTGCTGAGTTTTCAACAAAAGTTCAAGAAAATAGGACAAATGATTGAATGTCTGCCTGACAGATGAAAATGAACCTGTACAACTTTCTATCCTGATTATTACTGCAGACTATTGAAACAATAAACCTACCTAAGTAAGTCCCAATGCGTATATCTTCCAAAGACTTCCAAGCATTTTTTCTGATGGACCAAATTTAGACTCCATCAATTATAAAGAAAAAATTAAAATGCAAGGTTACTTCATTTGGTCCAAAGGTCCTTGGCACTTTCATTCAAACTCTCCAAGGAAAACCAGCCCTGTTTCTCAATCCCATATTTCCAAAAAGTGCTTTGAACCTTGGAAAATGAAGGAGAGCATTGTAATCGCTTAGAGAGGGCTATAAAGCATTGTGAAGCTGTATATAAGTCCAAGTGCAGTCACTACAGGGATAGTGGTTAGCCAGGTCCTATACCATGGAGAATTTTATAGGTGATCTTGAATTGCACCTGAACGCCTATAGTAAGTGGTGTACCTCAGAAAACAAAGGTTCAACCATCCATGCCTCTGCATTGTGGACCAGTGACAGCTTCTGAGCTGTTTTCAAGGGCAGCCCTACTGTTCTGTCCTAGGCTTCCCCAAAAAGCACGAAGCCAAGTCCGAGTCCCACCAAAACTTCTTTTATTAAATTATTGTGAATTTAGTGCATTCACATTCAGCCAACGGCTTGGCAAACAGTTTTGCAAAGGTATACTAATTGGCTCAGACCTTATCTATCCTGGAAAGCTGCTTGGTAAATATTTCCACACGCAGTGCTGACAGGGAAGGGCTGGGCTACACAAACAAATCTTCACGAGGCTGGAATGAATGAACAAATGAACGAGCGAATTGTTTCCTGCAAAAGCCCCTTCCCCTTTTGCTCCTCTTTTAATCCTGATGGGAGGGGCCATTCATTGTCCACCTCTGGCCTTACTCCCATGTCGACCCTGATTTCTTAATTGTTCCTTCCTTTTGGCAGCTCTGCACATGCTCAGGCTAGGAACCTGTTCCAGAAGCTCCCCCGCCTCACTGCTGTCTGAGCCCGAAGGTAGCTGATAACTGCCAGCCTGCCCTGGCCTCCTCTCTGCCTCTGATGCAGAGCCTTTGTCCGAGCCTTCCTCAGCCTCCAAGACTGGCCCAGGTTCCTCCCCAACCTCCTTGCTGTCCGACTCTGCTTCCAGGTCCATCAGCTGCTGGTGGGCCACAACGCCCACCTAGAACACATTGTAATAGTCCACATCTGAGGTGCAGTTGTCCACATCTGAGGTCCACCTCTAAAGTACCTCCATTTCTGTTTTGGAGTGCTTGCCAGTCCAGAAACAGTTTGTGGATAGAGGATAATCCATCCAAACACTTTTGTATGCCAGCTACCACTTCCTCTTCAAGAAGAAGCTGCAAGTCCAGGGAGACTTTCAAATTGTGTACAAGTCCCAATGAAAGAATGGAAAATTTCAGTTCAGAGGGGTCCAAATACCCACAGCCGCTCAATGTTGCTAGGATGCTGAATCTATCCCACCCTGTCCAGATACAAACACACTAGGATGAGACTTCAAAAGCTCACTTTGTTGACCAGGGATGTAGGTACACATCTTGGTATCATCTTTATATGCGTGTGTGTGTAGATGTGACGTATGTATATAGATATTAAACTGGAGGGGCTACTTATCCAGATGTTTACATCCAGATCTGATTACCCAATGTAATAGGTGTTCTGGTCTTCACCTTTTAAGTTTCTGGTTGAAATCATGACTCCTGTCCCAAGCAGATGGCCACTACTATGCTCTCAAATACCATGTTAGAACCTGGCCCCTTCTAAAGCCAAGATTTTTTTAAAAAGCAAAAGTTTAAAAGTCTAATACTATTTCAATTTTGTTGCCTGCAGAAAAGGAGTTGACATTCTGTACTGTTCATTTTGATCCTTATCCATTTTAAACATTGGAAAATGATATTTTGGTTCTACCATAGCCTGTTCCTTTTCTAGAGAAGAATTGTTCTACAACTGTACCATGGGTTTATCCTGAGTGACCCTGTCTACTGTCTAACAGGCCAGCTCTGGACCTGTTTGACTTCATGTATCCTTACTCTCCTCAAAACCATGAGCCACGGTAGAGAATGGATTCATATATGTGTCAGTTGGCCACAGCTTTTGTGAGTGCATCACCCATAAAATGTACACTTGAGAGCCTTCTGAAATGCGGATGACCGAACACCAGTCTGTGCTGTTGACCCTCATGGTGTGTTCCTGATTTTCTTCCTTGGCTGCTAAAGATCTGTGTCTAACTTTTCAGTTTAAATGCACTGGTGAAGCAAAGAAATTTCGGGGTGGGGAATAAACCTTCTTCTCTTGGGTTCCGGAAGGTAAGAAGGAAGCTCTGAGCCCAGCCGACAAGCTAAAACCTGAATGTTCTAACCACCGTTGTGTCACTGGTTTCCTTTCCTCTGGCTGTCTCGTGTACAGTACTGTACGTTTTGCGCTCTCAATGGTTGTGACTAGCATTGCCGTCACTTTGCAGGAGTTCTGTGTATCTAACCCTTTCTCTTGTCGACCTTCTTTGCATGCCTCCGAATACAGTTAGCTGTGCAATCGATGCATGTTGAAAGAAGCCTAATCTCTGTTTTTCGTCTCTCTGTTACCACCAGGCCTCCTGAACCCGTTTACAGCACTGTGAACAAATTCTGTGATAAGCCACCTTCTCCTAGACATTATTCCCCTGTCGAGTGTGACAAAAGCTTCCTTCTTTCAGCTCCCTACCCCCACTACCACATAGGCCTGCTCCCTGACTCTGAAATCATCAGGTACTGCATGTGCTTATTCCTCATTTCCACATGTGAGAATGCATGGGTGTCACAGAAGGGCAGAGGAGATAGGCTGTACATGCCACCCACGCTGTATGTCCGCCTCTCCAAGACTGTCTCTTGATTGATTGAGAAACACCAGAGAAACACCATCTCTCAGATCAAGAAAGTTCAGTCAGGAGAGCTGTGAGCTCTGGTGGCATCCCACCTTTGGGGGTGGGACCTTACCTTACCGAAGGTGGGAAGTTGCACTACATGGAATTGGATATCTAACTCTGGGTTGACACCTCCAAAAGATGCAACCTTTTGAAGAACTTTTCAAGTCTACTGAAGATTTGAGTTGGAGCCTTCTGTAGATTTTGTAGATTCAAGTTGGAGCCTTCTGCCATCTCACCTACCTCTCGGTGGTTTGGTTATGAGCCTTTCAGGCAGTGCCCTTAGATCAAGTTCATTCATCTGTGCTCAGTTGTAGGGCTCATAAATGAAAGAGGGAAGGAGGAGAACAACAAGACAATACGGGTGGCTATTTTTAAAAAAATACAAGGAATTCAGTGGCAGAGAGAATTCGGAAAGAGAAAGTGGGGAAAAGAAACTTGGTAGGCCTTCGTTCTTCCACAAATATTCTTATGTGTATCTAAGATTATGACTTTAGTCTGTTATTGCTTCACCAACAAAGTAGCAAATGAAGTCCATATAAATCCATATAAATGTAGATTTATGTAATTTTAGTTTTTTTAAAATATATATATATTTTCTAACCAAGGAGAGAAGCAACCTAAAACTAAGGAGAAATTTCCTAATAGTGAGAGCAATTAACCAGTACCTTCAGAGGTTGTGAATGCTCCATCATTAGAGGTTTTCAAAAATTTGTCTTAGCTAGTATAGGATTTCCTGCTCAAACAGGGGGTTGGAGTAGAAGACACCAAGGTCTCTTCCAACTCTATTATTCTATGTTCTATATGGCCTCCTCTCTCACTCTCAGTGACTCTGGGTGACTTACAAAGATAAACATCTCATATTTTTTTAAAAAAAGATAACCATCCCATCACCTCTGGCGCCAACAATCCATCAAACAAACAACTTGATGGGCTCCATCAAATTCTGGGTTCACCAGGCCCACTGGCAAAACCAGCTCTTCAGGGCCTTGCAAAGTGGGGGCCAATCTTATTTTTTCAGGGATGATCTACAAGAAAGGAGCTATCACAGAGAAGGCCCTTCTTCTTAGTCCCACCAGATGGACTTCCTCAGGAGAGGGGTGTTCTGATCAAGGCTTCCTGAGACAGTAACAATCACACAGTAACCTTGTTTTTATTTCAACGGCTGTGAATTATATGCATTCACAGTCCGTAATGAGTCCCAAACAATTTGTGAATAGTCCAACAGAAGTCTGCCAGTTTTTTGGGGGGTAAGGCTGATAAGCACACACCTTTATCTCCCTTGAAATGCTGCCAACAACTAAATTGCCAATTAATTGTACAAGGCCAAACTGAGCACAAAGTCATCACAGAGCTTCAGAGTTTAAACCGACCAGAACAAATAAAGTTGCTTCCTGCAAAGGCTCATGTCCCTTTGCTCCTCCTTTATGTCTTATGGGAGGGGCCAATCATCTCCAAGCTTTACTCCCAAGTTGCTCTTTTTGTCTTAACTGTTCTTGCCTTCTGGCAGCAGCACAAGTGTGCACTGGGAACAGGCTCCCCCTGTTCCTCTGCCTCGCTGATGTCAGATTCTGGAGGCTCTTCGATAGCCCTGGCCCCATCTCTGTGTCAGATGGAGATTCCTCGTCTGAGCCCTCCCCAGACTCCAGAACTGACCCATGTTTCTCCCCACTGTCTGACTCTGCTGCCAGCTCCGCAGGCTGCCTGCCAGACCACAACAAGGGGCTCCGCAGCATTCCTTATCTCACTGTTCTGGTAGGTTGGGTAGATGTGACCAAGAGAAGATGGATCTGGTACATTGAGAAGTATCGCCTTCCCAAAGACCCTGCCAAAATGCTAATGCTCATCTACTATAGGTTTCAGAGGGCTTCCTCTGTTGTCATCACTGTCACAGCTGACAAGGGCCATTGCTATGTATAGGCAATGTTTTTAACTTGCTTTGATGCAGGCTTATTTCCATGAATGTAGTTGTTTTTTAAATTGATGTATTCCCTTTGCTTGTATCATTCTTCCAGTTTACTTCCATTGATAGTTTTATCATATTAATTTTGATTATGGCTTCTTCCTTTCCAGCCAGTAAGCTTTTTCCCAGAGTCTCAGGCAGAGTGAGAACCTTCCCACCATCTTCCTTACCTTTTAGCTGGGATTAAAGTGTCTTTTAGCTAGAGATAACCACAGTTAGAGATGGGATCTTGTTAGGGTTTATTACAGAAATCAAATCCAGAAAGCACACACAGATGACTGATTCAGCAGGATTCATTAACTTCTTTATATACATAAGAGCATATGAGTAAGTGTACAATACCAATAGTAGATTCTTCCAATGTAATACAAGCAGAGAAGAGAATAGTTTCAGTTTTACAAACAAGCCCAGACAAATTTTCAGCTTCAGAGCTCAGAGCAGACTAATTTCAGTGCTCAGCACAGCACTCAGAGCTGCAGGGCCATGCCCAGGTTCCTTCAGTTTCAGTTTCTAATCCAGCTCTCATTGGCTGACCCTGTTACCATGTCTCTGCCAGTTCATGAATTCTGACAGATCTCTAATTCTCCTGTCAGGTGGGGCAGGCTTCTCTTTTGGCTCCTTCTCAAGGAGTCCTTCTACCCTAGCTGATGGAAGATGTAATTCAACATGTAAGATGTCTGCATATGGAGTGAGCAATGCAGACAGCTCATGTAGAAAGGGCACATAATTTTGAAAAATTTCATGTCTTCTAGCGTGAGGAGGTTAAAAATGAGGCAGGCCACCACCAAAGTCTTGAGCCATGCTTCCAGAAGTCTTTTACTGAACACTTGACATTTATTTTCAGAATAACAGAATTGAAAGTGACCTTGAAAGTCTTCTAGTCCAACCACCAGTTCAAGCAGGAGACCCTACACAATTCCAGACAAATGGCTGTCCAATCACTTCTTAAAATCCTCCACTGATGGAGCACCTACAACTTCTGAAAGCAAACTGTTCCACTGATTCTCACTGTCAGGGAATTTGTCTTAGTTCTAGGTTGCTCCTCTCTTTGATTAGTTTCCATTTATAGCTTCTTGTCCTGCCCTCAGGTGCTTTGGAAAATAGGTTCACCCTCTCTTCTTTGGAAGCCCCTGAGATATCAGAAGACTGTTATCATGTCAACCCCAGTCCTTCTTTTCATTAAACTAGACATACCCAATTCCTGCAAACATTCATCATATGTTTTAGCCTCCAGTCCCTGAATCATCTTTGTTGTTTTTCTCCACAATATTTCTATTTGGTCTTCTGCCATTACTCTTCCTGTCACAAAAAGGTGTGACCAATCGAGGATTACAGGTTTCTTTGGAAGACTTTGTTTTAAAAGGTAGATTGACATCAGGAATGTCCATGTTCTAATGTCTTGAGAAGCCTGCTAGTCATTCTACAGAATTCCCAATGTCCAAATATTAAACTGGATGAGCTGAACTGGCAGTTTTAAGATGTAAACAGATGCTTCGAGCACCTATATACCATTTTTCTCCTTAATTTCCTCAACCCTTGCAAAATACACAAAGCAGCCTCTTATTCTGGGAGCAATTGGTAGAGGACCACAAAAAGGAAACTAATGGGACATCCATGGGTCTAAGCATGGTTTCCATGATCCATTCTTCTCGGAAGACAATAGAAGCAGTGGAACAGTTTGCTTCATCACTAGAGGCTTTCAAAAAGAGACTAGACAGTCAATTGTCTCAAATGGTATAGGGTTTCCTGCTTAAGCAGGGGGTTGAGCAAGGCCCTTCCAATGCTGTTATTCTGTTTTCCAAGTTAGATCTAAGTTCAGCCTTATTCTGTCTTTTCCATTTCTCATACAGCTCCCAAGAGTTGTGGAAAGAGGACCATTCCAGTTGTGGTTAAGCCTAAAACAGCTGAGAGGGTATTACCAAACTAGGGAAACTGTTTAACAGAAGGAAGAGCATTAGTCAACTGTGACATCTGTTGAGATGCTAGAACTCGCTAGCTGCCTGATACCCAACATGCAAGTTTGCACCTATTGTTCAGAGCAGCATTCAAAACAGCATCCCTGCATCCATCTCAATTGCACTAGCTAAACATTGCAAAGATGACAATGGTGTCTGTTTCTTGATAGCAGGAAAGCGTGAGTTGTCCATTCTTGGATTGCGCATCACACATGCTTAAGGAAGGCTCAAACCTTGCTCTTTCTTTCCTTCTAAATGTTCCTCCCAAAGATTGATGGTTTCTTACTGTTACCTGTAGCAAACTAACCGTCATCAAAAGAGTTCCCTTCTCCTGCCTAGTGATCTATCACAGCTCACTAGTATCTTCCCACCGACCCTGAATAAAACAGGAAGCCATTCATTCATCAATAATCTTTTTCTCTTACAGTTCTCCTGTTCTCACTATGATTCCATTCAACTCCACCTGTGTTTCAGAGAGCGGTTTTTCAATCTTATTTTATAGTCTTATACATTCCCAGATCACTTTGCACAGAGTGATCTCTTTTAGAGAAGGGTGATTGGTATATTCACAGAGCAGAGTGGTGCGGTGGCCTAGAGATGGAGCTTTGGCCTCACAATCAGGAAGCTGTGAGTTCGATCCTAGGTAGAGGCAGTTATTTCTCTCTCTGGGCACTATGAGAATATATCTGCTGAATATAACTCCACTTTGGTGACAGGAGGGGCATCCGGCCAGTAAACACTCGGCTCCATTCAGTTGCCCAGACTCCACGCCCCAAGGAATTATGGGATCATTAAATGAGGATGATGATATTAACAGAGTAGGTGAAGTCACGCTACATAGGATTCTAACCTTAATACCGTAATTCTTATTAATTCACCCTGGGATGAAGCCTTCTTGGATTTCATACAACTACCCTTCCAGGCCTTAAAGGAAAGAACAGAGCTTTGTTCCTCTGCCTGCAATTTAATAAGCAACTTAACTCAAGAGCAGTTCCTGGTATATGTTTGCGTCACATCCCCAGAGGTGTGCCAAGGTGAAATTAGGGCCTTAGCCTAAAATTCTGTTGGAATTTGGTTTTTGAATATGAGCTATAACTCCCTACGACACATTAGTTCATGCTAATTCATTCATTCATTCATTCGTCACCTTTATTTCTGTATTCCGTTCTCTCCTGGTGGCTGTTGTTTGTTTGTTTTCTGTTTCTTTCTAATATTTACAGACAGTTGTGTTTTAGCATGCTGTTAATCTGCACGGAATCGTAACTCTAGGCATGATGTGATGCCATCTACATATATGCAGATTGAGCCCAATCTGATCTGTCAGGGCTTTTCTGCCAGAGATATAATTATAATTGCTCCCCTCCTGAAGACAACTTGCATTGAATCAGTGTGCGTGCTTTTCTCCCCCTAAAGATCTCAAAATAACTAGCATTATTTTTTAATGAAATGAGGAATCAAGGCAAGCAACTTCAAGTGACATATTTTACATCTGAGATAGGCAATATAATGCCAAAGTTTCTTTCAATATTTCAAAGATCCATGTGGCAGAGAGAGAGAGAGAGGGAGGGAGGGAAGGAGGGAGGGAGAGAGAGAGAAAGAGAGAGAGATTACATTGTGTTAGAATACAGCAAGAAGATGTGGTGACTGAAGGAGTGTTTAAGAGAAGAATTTGCTTCTGGGGTTCTGACATTTTTTTCAAAAGGCCTCAGGAATCCACAATTTTTTTTTTTGCTAAGAGTAGAACCTGGCTGAATTTGAAAAGCAAAGCAGCCTTGGTTAATAACTTGGATGGGAAGCCATTGGGACATTTTAAAGCTGTAGATTAGACTTGGAATTCTAAAAAAAAATTGTGGAAGAAGACAATGGAGGCCACACTGGACATTTTCAAGAAGAGACTGCCCAACCATTTGTCCAGAATGGTATAGGGTCTCCTGCTTGAGCAGGGGTTTAGACTAGAAGACCTCCAAAGTCCCTTCCAACATTATTATTCTGTTCTATGCTCTATAATAACACGAGCATCTCCATGTAGCCACCAGAAGTTCAGTCTGACTTTCACCAAAATACAGTGGTACCTCAGTACTCCTCATCAATTGATCCCAGGAGGCAGGATGAGTACCAAAAATGATAAGTTCCAAACAATTTTTTCCCCTGTATGGAATAATGAAGTCACAAGGCAGCCAACACCAACAAGTTCTAGCTTTTGCATTGAGTACCAAACAAATGATGAGTACTGGGACAAAAAATGTTCGACTTGAAATGCATTGAATAACCAATTTGATGATTTTCAAAACAGTTGAGAACCAAGGTTCCACTGTATGTTATTTTTTCCCCCTCTTCATCAAAATAAATCTGTCTTTGATAGGAATTCCAGGTCAGTCCTCTTGCATAAAAGTAATGTAAAGCCAGGTGCACACAAGACATCAATTTGTAGTTTTTAGAACAGACATTTATTGAATGACCTGCATTTATATATTTCTTGAACCATACACAACCACATGGCCTGGGCTGATAGAATACATAATACTCCAAAGGAATTAGCCTAGCAGGTTGGGTAAATACAGCCCAGAAGTTCTTTATTGTGAAAGTCACACAACATGCTCCATCAGGTAAGTTACAGTCATTTGCTCATGCCAGTTTCAACGAATGTTAAACTGAATTGTTTTATGTGTTCAGGTCGTCCTCCCCTTACAACCATTTGTTGAGTGGCCATTGGAAGTTATAACGGCACTGCAAAGAGTGACTTATGACCATTTTTTACACTTTATGACCGTTGCAGCATCCTTATGGACATGTGATCAAAATTCAGACATTAAGCAACTGGCATGTACTTATTATGACAGTTGCCTTGTCCCGAGGTCACATGATCCTCTTTTGCGAACTTCTGATGAGCAAAGTCAATGGGGAGGAGCCAGATTCGCTGAACAACCATGTGACTAACTTAACAACCACAGAGATTCACTCAACCATGGTGGCAAGAAAGGTTGTAAAATGGGGACAAGGTTCAACTTCACAACTGTCTTGCCTAGCCCCAGAAATGTTGGGCTCAAATGGTGGTCGTAAGTCGAGGACTACCTGTGTGTGCCTTGGCATGTTATACAAATCCAACATATATAGCTTGTGTAGGGCTCAACGTATTATTAAGTGAACTCGGAAAAGGAAGACATTCAGAAAGCAGTATAATGGGACCCGAGTAGCGGTGTATTATACTTTCCATCTTGTAGCTATAATATTCCGTCCGCCCTTTGGAGTGATTTGAGAAAAAAAGTTAACTCAAGTGTTGAAAGCTCTAAAAAATATTCAAGATTCATAAATTGATACATGCCATCAAGATAAAATTGCAGGGTGATCTTGGATGCAAGGCTGCTTTATTCCTGGGAACTGGATAATGGTATATTTGAAATGTTGCTTCAATTAAGGGATAAAGTAAAATGTCCCTCAATTGAAGCACCATTCTGAATCATTGTACTGGGTAGAGAAATCCAGTTTTCCAGTGAACAATATGGAACTGGTTTACTATTCACTCCTTCTAGGCTGCTTTGTTTTTCTTACCAGTCTTGTCTACAGCCCTATTACTGGTTTCCTGTCCATGTACTTGGCAGGCTGGAGAGGTTTGGCCAGAATGCTTAGATAAGAGTTAGAATGAGCTAAAATATTGCAGTTTGTTCCTTTAGAAAACATGGGTGGATGGATGGATGGATGGATGGATGGATGAGTGGTTAAATGTATGTATGTATGTGTGGGTGGGTGGGTGGCTAGGTGGGTAGATGGATGGATAGAAGAAATGAAGGATGGATGGATGGATAGGTGGTTAGAAGGATGCATGAGTATGTGGGTGGGTAGATGGATAGATGATGGGTGGATGGATAGGTGGTTAGATGTATGTATAGTATGGGTGGATGGATAAGTGGGTGGGTGGATGGATGGGTGGATGAATGGATAGGTGGGTAGATGGATGCATGAGTGAGTGGGTGGAGTGGTGGATGGGTGGATGGATATGTGGTTAGATGTATGTACAGTATGTGTGGATGGATGGGTGGGTGGATGGATGGATGAAAGGATATGTGGGTGGATGGAAGGGAGGGAGGAGGGAGGGAGGAATGGATCAATGGGTGGGTAGGTGGATAGATGGAGGAATGAATGGATGCATAGATGGATTGATGGTTGCATGGATGGATGGGTGGGTGGGTGGATAGGTAGTTAGATGGGTGCATGGGTGAGTGGGTAGATGGAAAGAAGGAAGGAAGGAAGGAAGGAGGGAGGGAGGGAGGGAAGAATGGATGGATGAATGGGTGGGTGGGTGGATGGATGGGTAGATAGGTGGGTGGATGAGTGGGTGGATGAAGGAAGGAGGGACGGAGTAATGGATGGGTGCATGGGTGGGTGGAAAGATGGATGAAGGAAGGAAGGAGGAATGGGTGGATGGATGAATGCATGGGTGGGTGTATGGGTGGATAGATGGAGGAATGGATGGATGCAGAGATGGGTGGATGGTTGCATGGATGGGTGGGTGAGTAGATAAAGCTATGGATGGCTAAATTGATGGATGAATGAGTTGGTGGATGGATGGATGGTTATTCCATAAATTGGCATGTTTGATAATCCATCTCTGTACATTCCCGATGGAAAAGTAATGCCAAAAGCATCCATTTTCATGGTCAAGACATCAAACATGCATATCCTATTTCCCAAAAAGAGTTCTTTGACTTACATTATGTCAGAACCTCAACCTCAACTGCCATTGCCCTACTTTATGTTTCTTGTTCTCTTCAATCTCATTGGAAGCACAGGAATTCTAGGTGCATCCATGTGGGATCTACAACTACCTGCTATTTCAGATTATCCATTCAACCACTTTGGTTGCAATAAGACCAAGAACCTCCATACGCAAAAAAGCACTTCATGCTACTTTTATTAATTCCTTTCCCTTTTCCTGTTCCTTTTCCTTTCCATGCAGTCATTCCAGGCATAGTTCTGTAACCCAGCCTCCCATCGTGAATATCCAGAGGACCATGTCAATAGAAGGGTAAGGGGATCTGTTTGGTATTCAAGAAAGAGATTCAGAATTGTTGATTTTGCTCCCATCACCAGGCGACTGTGAGTTCCAGTCCCACCTAAGGCATGAAAGCCCACTGGTGACTTTGACACTGGTGACAGAGCTCCATGACATCATGCTGGCACATGACCATGAAAATGTCTTTGGATAGGACTGGCTCAATGATCTTGAAACAAAGATGAACTCCATCCCTTATAGTCGGTGATTTTTCCTCCTAAAATTCAACTGCAATCTGCTTTCCTGTTTCCTTTATAGCTATTATTCTGTGTGCTGTACTCTGGAACAACAGAAACAGATCTTGACTCTCATCAAAAGACATCCTTTCATTTGTTTGAAAACTACCTGTATCTTCAGCCTTAGTCCTCTCTTCTCCACCTTAAACTTCTCCAGCTCTTTCAGTGTCATCTTCATACGATGTAGTTAATGGTTCCCTCAAGACCCTTGTTGACTATCTTTTAACTTATTCCAGCTTCCCAAGATTCTTCTTCAAGTATGTTCTCCAGAACTGGACACCATACTTGAGATGGCATCTAACGAAATGAGATACATAGTCTGGAATATTCACCTCATAGCTTATCAAGGTCTTACTTTTCATTCCAGCCTAATTGTCCATGAGATTCTCCATCATCCATGTCACTGTTGTCCCAAAGTTGCTTTTTTTCTTCATTTTTCCTCAAAGGCGCTTTGCTTCTCGTCCAAGAAGCCCTACCGTTCAATTAGAAACTGATGAAGTTTCTTGGACGAGAAGCGAAATGTCTTCAAGGAAAGAGAAAGAAAGTCCTATTGGCCTCCTGAAAAAAGCACCTTGGGGACATTCATCAACAATCAGTGACCATTGTGATCCACAAGGCCATCTGCTACAACTTCAGACCCATATGTTTCATTTTACCTATTTATGGGTTTTGCATTGCAGATGAGAAAGTTGGATCAGGAGGCCAGATGATGGCTTTGTACCTTTCCCATCCAGCATCACCACCCTGTGGGACATTTTGATTTTTCAATCACTTCCTTTGGGGGGGGGGGAGAAAAAAAAATAAAATCATTCTTCCCCAGGGAGGATGCGGCCTGGAGAAAAAAAAAAAAAAAAAAAAAGCTTTCCAAGCTGCCCAGAACAGCTGTCCCATAGCTTGCCTCTAAGAATTATGCTCGGTAACAATTACGCAATTAAAAACCGAATTGATTCTGCAAGGGAGGAAAAATTTGGACTAGGGCTGCTGAGAGGAGAGTGATTCTTGCCAAGGTTATCATCACGCTGCATTCGGTTTTGAGAAGGGAAGAAAGACATTTCTCTCTGTGCCAACGAGAGCTTTCTGATCAGAGCAAAATTGCTGTGTTGGTGCAAAGGGGAAAGGCTATAACCAGGGGTGGGCTGATGGGGGTTCGCAGGGGTTCGGGAGAGCCCCTAGCTAAGATTCTGTGCAGTTTGGAAAACCCCCAAATCCCACTCCTGGCTGAGCCCACCCACCTCTCCCCTTCCCTCCCTGGAGTCCCCACGTGGCCCGTTTTGGATACAAGTAAGTGCAGGGGGCGTGTGGAGGCTCGGGAAGGGTGAAAAATGGGCCTCCTGGAAGTTTGGGAAGGCCAGAAATGGGCCCATTTCCTGCTTTCAGAGAGCCTTCGGAGCCTGGGGAGGACATTTTTACCCTCCTAGAGGTTCGAGGAAAGCCACCGGAGTCCAGGGAGGGCAAAAATACTCCTCCCACCATGGTGCAGGAGACTGACTAGGCCACGCCCACCATGGCCATACTCACCCAGCAACCAGGCACTTTGCTAAAAAATTTAAAGCCCACCCCTGGCTATAATCTTTAGAGTTAGGCATGAGCCCCAAAGAGATTCAATGCATCTTAGAATATGCTTTATCCTGTTGGAATAGCATCTGGAACATAAAATGTGGATTCTAAACTCTCAGACTTGATAAACTTCCCTTGAAATCATCTGCATGCATTCCTGCTCCAACCATGGAGGTTGTTAAGAAGAGATTAGACAGCCATTTGTCTGAAATGAGAGAGAGAGAGAAGGTTGGACTAGAAGACCTTTAAGGTCCCTTTCTGACTCTGTCATGCTGTTATTCTGTTACTTGCTCGGTGAACAAGCAAGGAGGACAACTTATGGATGACAGAAAGAAGCCTGGAATGAAGGGATTTAGGGATGTCTTAACTTGCTGCTGATGTTTTCCTGGTGGAATGAATAGGGAAATGCATCCGTCATAAGGCAGTCCAAGACTTATGGCCATCCACTTAGTGGCCGTTCAGAGTAAACACAGCACTGAAAAAAAGCACATGTTCTCATCATCTCCTGACGATACCTGAACCATAAGGACAATTGTGGAAAGAAGTGACTTACGACCAGTTCTCATGCTTGTTACCACTGTAGCATCCCCATGGTCATGTGATCAAACTTGGGGTTCATGGAAATCGGGATGTATTGAATGTCATTGTAAATGACATTCACTGTGGTTGCAGTGAATATCATTTGCAACCTTCCTAGGGAGCATCTGGCAAGCAAAGTCAATTTGGGAAGTCAGATTCACTGAACAACTGCATGTTTCACTTACTTTGGGGCGATTCATTGAACAGTCATGCCGAAAATGATCATAAGATGGGGCCTAACTCACTGAACATCTGTTCTCACTTAGCAACGGAAATTTTGAGCTCAGTTGTGGTCGGACGTCAAGGACTACATGTAGGATGGTACAGGGAGTTGTTGACTTACAACCGCAATCAAGCCCAACTTGATTCTCTTGCTAAGCGAGAACCATTGTTAAGCAAGGTTTGCCTCATTTCACGACTTTTCTTGCCTTGTTGGTCAAGGGAATCACGACAGTGCATAACACCGTCATTAAGCGAATCTGGCTTCCCCATTAACTTCGCTCATCAGAAGGGTCACGAAAGGGGATCGCGTGACCGGCAAATACCGCAGCCATTCTACGTATACGAGTCCAATGCCAAGCATCTGAATTTGGATCCGGTGACCACGGAGACGCCACAGCGGTTGCAAGTGTGAAAAATGGTCATGGGTCACTTTTTTGCCAGTGCCCTTGTAATGTTGAACAGACACTCAACGAACCGTTGTAAGTCAAGGACTTCCTGGAATTGAAATAAGCTACAGCGGGGTTTACAAAGGGTGAAATTGGCCCGAGGGATGTAGTTCTGAAAAGAATTTGGGAAAGACTTATTGAAGGGCACATTTTGTCGAGGTCCGTATGAGTAGTTAAGCAAATTCTCTTTTTCTTTTCACAGGGAGCCTCGGAAGGTTGTCTTACATAAGGGCTCGACGGGGCTTGGTTTTAATATTGTAGGAGGAGAAGACAGGGAAGGCATCTTTGTGTCCTTCATCCTAGCAGGTGGACCGGCTGACCTCAGTGGTGAACTGCAGAGAGGAGACCAAATTTTGTCTGTAAGTAATTACAAACTGTCTCTTCTTCTTCTTTTTTTCTTTCTTCCTTTCTTTCGTGAGACTTCTTAAGCAGGGGTGAGATTCTCCCGGTTTGGACTAGTTCAGACAAACTGCTTGCTCTAAAGATCAGCTGTCTTCTGAACCGGTTCGCTAGGATGAGTATGTGGGCCTGCCCACTCGCCCCTATTCTTTCTTGCCCTTTACTTCCTTGTTTAGAGCACAGCGCCTCAGCTGTTTTCTTCACAGGGACTGCTGTAGAAGGTAAGTATTAGAGTTGTTTGAAATGTGGAGTGTGTGCACAGAGTGCATATTAGCCACGAACATGTGTGAAGCGTGCATTTGCACACAAAGTGTGCAATCACCAAACCAGTGGTTATACTGGTGGAATCCCACCCCTGCTTCTAAGCCAAAAATTTAATGCAGAAGTGGTTTTGTTCATATCCCATCAGAACTCCTTCTTCTCTAGGAACTCAAGGCAACTTATCTGGGGATTCCAGCTTATTGTATTCCCACAACCGCAACTTCCCCCAGATGTGTGGGGCTGAAAGAGAGAGGGATTTCCTGAGTCATCCAGCAAATTTCCACAACACAGGATGGAATAGGACAATTGGCAACACAGCCAACTGGCCACAGAATTCGCTGCAGGACATTTTAACAATTCAATTTAATTTTTTTTTAAACAAATTTAAAACTATTTTAATTTTTATCATGGACATTTCATTCTGCCCATCCTTTTGCATTATCCTATTCTGCCATTTCTTTGATATTAATGTAATGTCCCGCCGGAAGTTGGCCATGATGAGTTGACCATGGTGAGTTGGCCATGAGGTGTTAGCCACGATGAATTGTCATAGACCCAACACATGGGATCTAAACTAGGGATTCTCTGGTCTAAATCCAACATCATAATCATTCTGGCTTTCCATTCTGTTTCTTAGATGGCTTACATCTGTTCGGTTTAATCACTGACAATCACCTATTATCCCATTATCCAAAAAATATATTTGGCAGAAAGCAGTTCGGATAATTCAGACAGACAGACAGACTGACAGACAGACAGACAGACAGACAGATAGATGTAGGTAGGTAGGTACATAAGGTAGGTAGGTAGGTAGGTAGATAGACAGACGAGAGAGAGAGAGAGAGAGAGAGAGAGAGAGAGAGAGAGAGAGAGAGATGATAGATCTGGGGTATCAAACTCAAGGCCTGGAGGCCAGATCCAGCCCACAAAGTGCTTAATCTGACCTGTGGGACCACCCTGCAAAATCGTAAGTGTGAAAAATGGTCCTAAAATACTTTTTTCAGTTCTGTTGTAACTTTGAACAGTCACAAAATGAACTGTTGTAAGATGAGGACTACCTGTATTTGCAAGACAGTGGCGTTGAAGAAGACTTAGAATTAACATTCTGCTATTCTCCTTCACAAGAAATTGTACCCTCCACTCTTTTTGCTGCCTTTTGTTGTTGTTCGTGGTGTAGTCGTGTCCGACCCATCGCAATGCCACGGACAACGTTCCTTCAGGCTTTCCTGTCGTCTACCATCCTCTGGAGTCCATTTAAGCTCACACCGATGGCTTCAGGGACTCTATCCATCCACCTCCTTCTCTGCCGTCCCCTTCTTCTTCGACCCTCAATCGTTCCAGCATGAGGCTCTTCTCCAGGGAGTCCTTCCTTCTCATTAGGTGGCCAAAGTCTTTGAGTTTCCTCTTCAGGATCTGGCCTTGTAAAGAGCAATCAGGGTTGATCTCTAGGACTGACCGGTTGGATCACCTTGTAGTCCAAGGGACTCGTAGGAGTCTTCTCCTCCAGCACCAGAGTTCAAAGGCCTCCATTCTTTGGTGCTGAGCCTTCCTCATGGTCCAACTTTCACAGCCATATATGGCAACTGGGAAAACCATAGCCTTGACTTTACGCACCTATTGGCAGGGTGATGTCTCGGCTTTTTAGTATGCTGTCTAGATTTGCCATAGCTTTCCTTCCCCAGGAGCAAGCATCTTTTAGTTTCTTGGCTGTGGTCCCCATCTGCGGTGATCTTGGAGCCTAGGAAAATAAAATCTTTCACTACCTCCATTTCTTCCCCCATCTATTTGCCAGGAGCAGAGCTAAAACTGAATGAGTGAAGACCAACTCTGCCATCTACTGTTAACAAATGCCTGTGACTTCAGAGAAGCTTTGCTAGACTTGGCTATCTCTCTTACAATGATAATAAATTCCTTTTATTTGCAATTCATTTTTTTCAAACATACCATGGATTATTTTTAAAAAACCCTTTTGGCTACATTTTGCACATTTCGACTCCAGGACGTTACCATAATTGCTCGTTCTTTCATACACCAAGAGAGTGGAATTAAGAAAAAGGCTTCATTGTTTCAGGCACCTTGGCATTTTTCTGAATGCCCCCAATTTTTCTGAATGTCCCCAATTTTTCTCTCTCTTTGTTCCTCTCAAGGATGGGCAAAAAATAAAACAATGGCCAGTGGTGAGCCTGTATCGGTAGAGGCTAAATAATTGCCAACTGTCAGACACGACATACCAGGTTTATTGCTAAGCAAGACAGTTGTTAAGTGACAGCAGTATTCCAATGTTTGAGAGGTTGCCTCAAAGAAGAGGGGGTCAACTTATTTTCCAAAGCACCAGAACAAGAAACAATGGATGGAAATTAATCAAGGACAATGGTTAGAATGCAATATTCCAGCCTAACTCTGCTGACTGCCAGCAGTTCGATCGTGATCAGCTCAAGGTTGACTCAGCCTTCCATCCTTCTGAGGTCAGTAAAACAAAAACCCAGATTGTTGAGGGCAATATGCTGACTCTGTAAACCATTTAGAGAGGGCTGTAAAAGCACTGTGAAGTGGTATATAAGTCTATAAGTGACTTATAAGTGTATATAAGTGCTATTGCTATTGCTATCATTCTTTTATCTCAGTCCTGTGTTAAGTTGCACAAGTCCATTCGAGATCCAAAGTTCAATAAGCAGCTGAGTAAAACAAGACCATAATTGCATTTTCACAAAGAGGGCTTAGCTTGGCTTGCAAAAGCTTCAAAAGGGAAGAAAAGGATCCCAAATTTGATCAAGATGCATGAGGATAACGCATCAGCATGCCGCAGCGTAGCTGAAATGTCCATCAGGAAACTATCAGCAGCTTGCAGTTTGAAAGGCTAATATAGAGAGGAAACAGAAATAGATGAATCCGTTGGGGAGCAGCTTTGCAGAACAAAGTAGTGAAAGATTCCTGCAGTTTGCACCACGCAGATGCTCGTATGTGATGAATGGATTAATTATTGCATTCCTGCCAGGAATCTATTAATTTAAGGTACTTCAGGAGAGCACTTAGTGATAATTTCTTGTATGTCAGGAAGCTTCACGCTTTTAGCTGTTCTGTTTCCTTTATCCTTGGAACTAAGAGGTCATACTAATTCCTTCTAACCCTGAGTGGTGGGTTGAACGAGAAGACCTCCAGGGTCTCTTCCAATTCTGTTCGAAGAGATCATACTAATTCCTTTGTCTAGCAACACTAAACCACATCCTAAACTGCCTTAGATTTATCAAGGAAAAAAGCATCAACATTACATTGCAAAGTTTCATGGTAAGCATGCAATCTGAAGGTTAACGGCTATATTGTGATGACCCAGGGTGGGATACAAAATAAACACAGTCACAAAAACAGGTGAAGCCCCTTTTATTCCTTCACTTTGCTTCCATGCTCCAAATATCCTTGACTGGAGACAAAAAACTCTCACACAAGCAGTTACAAGAAGGAGGAAATGCCATTTAAATTATAAAGAGTAAAAAGCAACACAGACCAGGCAAGATAAGGGCTGGAAGATATCAGAACGCACACTGGGAAGGGCGCCAAACTCATAGAGAAACAATAAACTAGAGATATTTCCACGCTTTGTTTCCAGCGTTCACCCGTACGCATGTCCATCCTCTTATCCAATTGTCACAGCTGCAGCCCATGAAGAGGATCAAGGCCCTCTCCTCCTGAGTAGACCACACCTCTCCCTTATCCTCTCCCCCCTGCGTGCCCTAGGATGGAGAGGGGATGGGCCTGGGTCCTCCTCTGACTGCCCAGCAGGCCTCTGCCCTTCCCCAGCCTCCTCCACAACCTCCGGAGCCACACTTCCACTCCCTGTCGGCTGTTCCTCCTCTCCCTCAGGGTCAGTCTCCACCAGGGGCATGACATATATTGCACCCTCCAAAGCCTGTACAAGTTGCTGCCAAACAAGCTGCTGCCAAACTCAGGGCTATGGGAAATTGCAAAATAATCAGGAGAAGCTATTCTACCTCTTTCAATTTCATTTTAATTAAGTTTTGTTTTGTTCTGACCTCTGCTTGCTATTTGGGGAGATGTGGACTCCTCGCATGCTGGTGAAAGGCCAACTCTAGTCTTGAAAAAAGGTTGCACATCACCAGAAGACATGTATACATTTAGCATGCATCCTTATTGATGTGAAGAATCTGGACCACACATTAAGTTCCAAGGAAGCTGATTTATTGCAGCAGCTAATGAAGGGAATCAGGGCTTTTTTCTCCCCTGTAATCATGTAGTCATTAAATGACTCATGCAGCCGTTAAACAAATCCGGCTACCTCCATTGACTTGGCTTATCAGAAGCTGGCAGGGAGGATCGCAAATTATGATCACATAACCACAAGAGTCTGCAGTGATTGTAAATACACACCAGTTGCCATCGCCCTAATTGTGATGGCACTTAGGGAGGACACGAAGTTTGTAACTTTGAGGGTCGGTGGAGGGGGGATCTTTTCCAGTTTGCACATAAATTCAAAGATTCATTAAAGGAAATGTTGTAAGTCAAGAACTATGTATTAGGAGCCGTGGTGGCACAGTGATTAAAGTGCAGTACTGCAGGCTACTTCTGCTGACTGCCAGCTGCCTACAATTTGGCAGTTCAAATCCCACCAGGCTCCAGGTTGACTCAGCCATCCGCCGTTCCGAGGTGGGTAAAATGAGGATCCAGATTGTTGGGGGCAAGAAGCTGACTCTGAACCTCTTAGAGAGGGCTGTAAAAGCACTGTGAAGTGGTATTTAAGTCTAAGTGTTATTGCTATAATACCGTATATACTTGCATATAAGCCGATCTCGCATATAAGCCGACCCTTTAAAAACTGCCCCAAAATGAGGATTTTTGAAAAAACTCACATATAAGCCGACCCCCAAATACTATGGCGAACGCCTTTCTTTTCCCCCAAATTTGGGGGGGAAAAAAAAGCATTCTAAAGTCGGCTTATATGCGAGTATATACGGTAGGTTTTTCTTCACATCCCTTACATATTCCCTTAAATTCCACAAGGTGGCAGCATAGGATTGGTTCCTCATAGAGTTGTGGAGCCAGAAGCCTTAATAACTCAGATAACTGTTTAATATGACTCAATTGAAAAATAATTGGGAATATTATTCCTTCACATGGTGATGGCTGCGAGGATGGTACTCGCCAAGCACTGGAAAGAAAAAGGGATGCCGATGGTTGAAGAATGGATTTTGAAATTGACTGAACTAGCAGAGATGGCAAAATTAACTGCTTGGATCAGAGATATATGGGCTAGGACCGCTACACACAAGAACCTGGAAAGCGTTTGTGGACTTTCTATGTTCTAAATATAATAACAGAGGGATTTTGTTCTGACCCAGCTCCCCAAACACAACAAATTCTCTAAAGTTAAATCAATGATTCCTTTATTAGGAGCACCCAGGAAAAAAGTTTCTCTTTCACCGCAGGCTAACAGGTCCGACCGGCCGGAAGATGAATAGTTGTCTGCCAATCTATTCAGCTCTGCCCCTGCCTTTTATCCCCAGAGCTAAGGTGGGGCTTCGCTAGCAGCAATGGCTCTTCTGTCCCAAGGGCCAGCCCATAGATATCTCCTGCTCTCCTCTCCTCTGACTTCTGCGCATCCACGCATCAGGCACTGGACCCAACTGCGGGCTTTTGACTCTCCATCTGAGGGCTGATGGACGGCTCTGTCTCATTCTTGCTCTCTCTGCCAGCCCCATTTGTTCTCCCCCTTTAGAGCTCCCAGGTTGCCTTGATGCTGACCCTAACTCCCACACTGCCTCCTCATCTGATTTAGCTGCTGGAGGGGCTGGTGGCTGACAGGCCACAACAGATTTGAAAATGAGTGTCATGTTCAAGGGGGAAAAACATGCTTCTCAGGTGGGCTCCGTACTTGGATGAGGGAAATTAAGTGACATGCCATTGGCTTTCCTCTTTCCCCTGCAGGTCAATGGGATTGATCTTCGTGGTGCTACACATGAACAAGCGGCCGCAGCCCTCAAAGGAGCAGGCCAGGTGGTGACCATTATAGCACAATACCAGCCTGAAGGTAGGCTAAGACCTGCTTGCTGAAATACAAGTCTTGGAGTGGGGGTGGCGGCATGGAAAGCTCATCTTCCAAATGCCAAAGCTGTTCGTTTCAATGTTTATCTCTGCCTTCCTCCTTCATATTGTCTGCTGACTTTGAAAGCTGTTCCGGGAAAGAAGTAAATTATTAATGCTAGGTGAGGAATTACTGCTTGTCTGTCATTGATCATGTTTCATAAGGATTCAGTCAATGAATAGTTCAGTGATGTCAAACTTGATTTCATAGAATAGAATAGAATAGAATAGAATAGAATAGAATAGAATAGAATAGAATAGAATATAGAATATAGAATATAGAATATAGAATATAGAATATAGAATATAGAATATAGAATATAGAATATAGAATA
>BLBF01000006.1:7450112-7460190 GCA_015471245.1 Laticauda colubrina | reverse complement strand
GAAGAGAAGAGAAGAGAAGAGAAGAGAAGAGAAGAGAAGAGAAGAGAAGAGAAGAGAAGAGAAGGTAGAAGAGAATAGAATAGAATAGAGAATAGAATAGAATATAGAAGAGAATAGAATAGAATAGAGAATAGAACAGAACAGAAAAGAATAGAACAGAACAGAACAGTACAGTACAGAATAGAATAGAATAGAATATGGAATAGAATAGAATATGGAATAGAATAGAATAGAATATAGAATAGAATAGAATAGAATATAGAATAGAATAGGAAAATAGAACAGAACAGAACAGAATAAAACAGAATAGAATATTTTATTGGCCAAGTGTGATTGGACACATAAGGAATTTGTCTTTGGTGCAAATACTCTCAGTATACATAAAAGAAATGATGCATTCGTCAAGAGTCAAGAATCATAAGGTACGACACTTAATGATAGTCATAGGGTACAATAAGCAATCAAGTCATACTAGGAACCACTCAATATAAATCGTAAGGATACAAGCGACAAAGTTACAGTCATACAGTCATTAGTGGGAGAGGATGGGTGATAAGGAGTGATGAGAAGTTTAACAGTAATAGTAGTGCAGACTTTGTAAATAGTTGAACAGTGTTGTGGGGATTATTTGTTTAGCAGAGTGATGGCATTTGGGAAAAAGTTGTCCTTGTGTCTAGTTGTTCTGGTGTGCAGTACCTTCTAGCGTCATTCTGAGGGTAGAAGTTGAAACAATTTATCTCCAGGATGTGAGAGGTCTGTAGGTATTTTCACAGCCCTCTTTTTGACTTGTGCAATATACAGATCTTCCATGGAAAGCAGTCCTAATTACTCCTAATTTTCTGCAATCCTAATTACTCTCTGAAAAGTCTGTCCCTGTCCTGTTGGGCTGCAGAACCAAACCAGACAGTTATAGAGGTTGTAGACGACAGACTCCATCCTTCCTCTGTAGAACTGGATCAGCAGCTCCTTGGGCAGTTTGAGCTTCCTGAGTTGGCGCATTCCATTCATTCATTTCATTTCATCAGGATTATATTTGACCTGGGGGGGGGGGGGGCTGGAGTGGGCATGGCCAGCTTGACGTCATTTGTGTCAGGGGTGCCTGTGGCAGTCCAAGCGCTCTGCAAGAGAAACAGGCTCCCAAGCCTCATTCTCAGCCATGACAGCCTCCTGCAGCCCTCGACCAGTGACAACGGCTGAAAACAGACCTTGGGAAGATCTGTAGAGCCATCCCAAGCTCTGTTTTCACTGGCAGAGGCAATGCGAGCCGGTCCTTCACTGTTTCCAGGGTGGCCCCGTGGGCCGGATCTAAGTGCCCCACAGGCTGGATCCAGCCCACAGGCCTTGAGTTTAACATGGGTGTTGAGTTTTTTAAAAACATTTTGCTTCTCATCCAAGAAGCTGAACTGAAGAAGCTTCTTGGATGAGAAGCAAAACGTTTCAAAAGCAAGGAAAGAAGAAAGAAAGAAAGAAAGAAAGAAAGAAAGAAAGAAAGAAAGAAAGAAAGAAAGAAAGAAAGAAAGAAAGAAAGAAAGAAAGAAAGAAAGAAAGAAAGAAAGAAAACCCCAAGAAAGTCTAGTTATTTTTGGGAAGAAGCACCTTTGGGTAGCTGTTATAAAGGCAACAAAATCAGCACCATAGACAATATATCTTCTCGTTTCATTGCATTGCTGATGGGGTAGTGGCCACTCAGCTGGAGTTGATGCTGATTCAAAACTCGCCAGACCTGGTTCACTATAATTTGCATTAAATGTCTGAGGGTTCAGGTGAAGCTTTGAATCACCACGAAGATTAGATTCCATGGTTTTTCAACCCAGACCATGAAGCTTTTGGGCTGCTTCTGAAAGTAGTGATGGGATGTCCTTCTCGCCACCTCAAAGGGTAGGTTTTCCAAGAATGTGCGTTTGCTTGCCTACTTGATTTGCTTGCCTTCATTTTCTCTGTTTGGACATGTTTCTCATTTGCAAAAATGAGGGGGAGAGGCTCACTGACCAAAAATTAAGATCACGTGAAATGTTAATACCAATTTGTAATGCCTTGATAAGACTACGCTTGGAACACTGCATCTGTTCTGATCCACGCCCTTTTCCAACAAATCAAACACAATCCAAAAAGAACAGAAGCCTTGTAATGCTTTTACAAAATAATTAGCTATGATAAGCACAAGTCTTGCCAAACTGTGCAAGACTGGCCAAGAGATAACAGACAAGAAATAATCTGCAATACAAGAATCTTCAAATACAAACTCAGGATACTGGAATGTCCACAAGGCTGGAGTTTCAAAATGTCTTTGCCTTCTGCAAAGAACGTTCGTTTCACAGCTGGCTTTTATCTTCTTGAAAGAGGGGCCATTACCTTGCAGCCTTACTCCTGAGTCGCCCATGCTGTTGTAGCTGCTCTTTCCTCCAAGCAATCATGCATGCACATGCACTTGGCACAGGCTACTCAGGAACCTCCTCATCGCTGCTGCCAGCCCCCACAATCTCTGAAGGTAGCAGTCCACTTCCTAATGGTCCTGGCCCCTCATATGAGTCCTTGCTCTCCTCAGCTGGCTAACCACAACAGTGTCCAGTTTTGGTCGCTACAATATAAAAAAAATGTTGAGACTTTGGGAAAAAGTGCAGAGAAGAGCAACAAAACTGATTATGGGGCTGGAGACAAAAACAGATGGTGAATAGTTGTAGGAACTGGGTATGGCCAGTCTAAAGAAAAGAAGGACCGAAGGAGTCATGATAGCAATATTCCAATATTTGGGAAACTGCCACAAAGAAGAGGGAGTCAACCAATTCTCCAAAGCACCTGAAGGCAAGAAGAGAAGCAACAGATGGAGACTAATCAAGGAGAGAAGCAACCAAGAACTAAGGAGAATTTCTGGACAGTTAGAACAATTAATCAATGGAAAAACTTGCCTCCAGAAGTTGTGGATGCTCCAACACTGAAAGTTTTTAAGAAGAGATTGGATAGCCATTTGTCTGGAATGGTACTGGATCTCCTGTTTGAGCAGGGGGTTGGATTAGAAGACCTCTAAGATCCCTTCCAACTCTCTTTTTCTTATTCTATTTCAAGGGTGTCAAACTGGTGGCCCACGGGCTGAATGACCACCCCAATAATGCAAAGGGGAAAAACATAGCAAAACATCAAAGTGATTGCAATGTGACATGGCTAGTTTGACACCCATGTTCTATTCTGTAATGTTAGAATTCTCTTCTTTGTACTTGGCTTCTTATTTACTACAGTATTCTTATTTCTTGGGCTACTGTAACTTGCTGTTGTCTTTAGTTATTGTTTCTGTATGCTGATAGCAGTAAGACATGTATGTTTACATCTATTCCCTCAAAGCAATATCAAGATATTTTTTTCTTTTGTGTACAGAAGATTAAAAACTCAAGGGTTTTCAATCCATCTAGAATACTTTCAGTTGAAAATGTCGACGTGCATGACTTTATTGGTGTCTCAAGGAATAAATCACAAAAGGATTCAAACCTTTGAATAACTTTGACTTGTGTAACGTTGTAAATCATCAAGTGCAAACAAGCAAGGAAAATTATTTAGGACATAGAGCGATTGAACCTGCTGATGTGTCACATCATCTTAAAAGCATAGATCATGGTAGGCATGATTTTATTTCAAGAGGGGATTAGGTTTCAGTGAGGCTGTCACTGTCCATGATTTATATTTTAGGTATGTAAGTTTTAGTTAGCAAAGTACTGTTATTACAGTTTCAAATTTATAAGGCCACCTTTAGTCAAAGCCATCTCTGAGTGATGTATTATTCAGATTCAGATTAACAGAGTTGGAAGGGGCCTTGTAGGTCATCTAGTCCAACCCCTGCCTAGGGGAGCAGGAGACCCTACACCATTTCTGACAAATGGCAGTCCAACCTCTTCTTGAAGGTCTCAAGTGATGGCGCTCCCACAACTTCCAAGGGCAACTTCTGTTCCATGGGTTGACTGTTCTCACTCTTAGAAAGTTTCTCCTTATTTCCAGGTTGAATCTCTCCTTGTTCAGTTTCCATCCATTATTCCTTGCCTGGCCTTGAAGTGCCTTGGAAAATAACTGGACCCCTTCCTCCTTTCTGTGGCAGCCCCTCAAATATTGGAAGACTGCTATCCTGTCTCCCCTGGTCCTTCTCTTCACTAGACTAGCCATGCCCTGTTCCTGTAACCATTCTTCATATGTTTTCGTCTCAAACCAGTCCAGATCTAAAGCAAACAAAATAAACAGAAAAGGACAATGTGTAACACGGGAAACACGCATCACAGCTAAAACAAGCCATGATAATGACCTAATCCAGGGTTTGGAGGAAAAGCCAAGTTTTAAACAAAAGGGATTGTGTCCTGCCTCAAGAACCAAGCATGATATGGAGTTACTTAATATTAGTTCTTTATTTAAGATTAGCTATTTAGAAGGCCAGATCCTGAAGAGGAAACTCAAAGACTTTGGCCACCTAAATGAGAAGGAAGGACTCCCTGGAGAAGAGCCGAATGCTGGGAAGATTGAGGGTAGAAGAAGAAGAAAATGAGGCAAAAAATAAGGTGGCTGGATGGAGTCACTGAAGCAGGTGGCATGAGCTTAAATGGACTCCAGAGGATGGTAGAGGACAAGAAGGCCTGGAGGAATATTGTCCTTGGGTCACTATGGGTCAGACATGACTTCGCAACTAACAATAACAACAAAGATTAATTTCTTTACCTATAGATAGAATCTCACCAGATCTAAGTAACTATTAGCTTAAGATATACTCTGAGAACAGCTGGGAAGGAGACATAGAACATAGAATAGCAGAGTTGGAAGGGACCTTGGAGGTCTTCTAGAGCAACCCCCTGCTCAAGCAGAAGACCCTATATTATCATTTCTGATGAGGGGCTATCCAGTCTCTTCTTGAAAACCTCCAGTGTTGAAGCACCCACAACTTCTGGAGGCAAGCTATTTCACTGATTAATTGTTCTCACTAATTTCTCCTTAATTCTAAGTTGGTTCTTTCTTTAATACATTTCCATCCATTATTTCTTGTCTTGTCCTCAGATACTTGGCAGAGGAGACTTATATTAATCTTTCCTAGCAGGAGAATTGTGGCAAGTTAATAACTGCAAACTTAAAAGTCACAACTGTCATTTTGTCTGTTTTGATGATGTCTCGTTTAATGAAAAGAAGGACTAGGGGACACATGAGAGAAGTCTTCCAATATCTGAGGGGCTCCCACAAAGAAGAGGGAGTCAAGCTATTCTCCAAAGCACCTGAGGGCAAGACAAGAAGCAACAGATGGAAATTTATCAAGGAGAGAAGCAACCTAGAACTAAGGAGAAATTTCCTGACAGTTAGATCAGTGGAACAACTTGCCTCCAGAAGTTGTAAATGCTTCAGTCCTGGAAGTTTTTAAGAAAAGATAATCTCTTTTGTCTGATACTCCTCCAGAGCCTCTGGTTTCAAAAATTATCACAGCATCCATTTGTGATGTGCCTGCGGACGCTCCTGAGATTCTAGTTCCATCTTAGGTACAAAGCTAGTTGGGTGGTCTTGAGCCAGTCTCTTTCTCTCAACCCTAGGAAGGAGGCAATGGCAAACTACTTCTGAAAAAACTTGCCAAGAAAATTTCAGGGGCTTGCCAGACAGTTTCTGAAAATCAAACCCAATTTGAGTGGAAGAAAAATAGAGGGTGCTCCTGGTTACAAAAATCCTCATCCTTTGTCATATGTGCTTCTTGTATAAAAGTGAAAGAAGTTGACTTTTATTCACTTCAAAGTTTTCCCTCGGTGACTAAATCCCTTACGTGGAGCTGTCATATCTCATTGCTGAAGGAATGGAGTTATATTTGATGTAATAATAAATTATTCCACTTCCTACCAGGACAAAAAAAAAAGAAAGAATAAAATGAGCTTCTGGCTATGGCTCAAAAAAAAGTTCAGAGCATTATTTAAAGTTTTATGGGTCAGAACCCGAGAATAAACATGTCCTAGATCCATCAGTATAAATCCTGATCTTTCCATTCCGATGAGCACCCATGTCATGCCTTCCATTAGCTCTGCTTTGCAACTCGATCCAAAATATTTGATTGCAAAGGATGGAGGTAACGGTCAGTGACAATGACATCCCCTCACTCTGATGAACTGTTCAAGATGGGGGACTGTACAGATGTTATAAATAAAGGAAATTGGCCTGACTCAAACTGGAGGGCAGGAGACGTAGCTGCTTCTGTTCCCCCTTCCAATCTCAGCCCTTTTGGAGTGGGTATATATGTTTAGGAAATGAAGTCTTGATAAAGGTCATAGTAAGAGTGGGAGGAAACAGGTTTTTCTTCTTGAACAGTCAACATTAATATATTAAAATTCTCCTGGGCATTTTGCAAGTGATTTTTTCCCCAAGATTAAATGAAACAAATTAATAAAAGGAGCAAGTGAGGAAGATCTTTCTTTTCTCTGTGGACTCAGACAGGAGTGTCAAGTTCAGTGCCCAGGGGCCAGATGTGGCCCACAATGTAGTTGGATCCAGCCCATGGGGCTGTCCTGGAAAATGGAAGGGGCTGGCCTGGGTCACAGGAAAGAAGGAGGAAAGGAAGAGACAAGGGAGAAAAAGAGGTGGAAGGAGAGAAAGAGGAGAAAGCAAGGGAGGAAGGAAGGGGAGGAAGAAAGGAAGGAAGGAAAGAGAGGAAAAAGGAAGGGGAGAGAGGGAGGAAAGGAAGGAAAGAAAAGGGAGAAAGGAAGAGGGAGGGAGGGAGAAAGGAAGGAAGGAAGGAAGGAAGCAAAGAAGGAAGAGGGATGGAGAAGAGAAGGGGGAGGGAGAAAGGAAGGGGGAGGAAGGAAGGAAATATATCTATTCCAAAAAGAACTTGAACAATTTTGCTCAATACTGCTTCATATTTCTGGCAATACTATTACCAAAAAAAAAAAGGTGTATTAGAGCACAGGGATTTTCTCACTAAAATTAGGGCAGTCAATTCTTTGCGTTGCTCACATCCACTGCAATAAAGGATATCAAATCCATTTGCCTCTTAAACTGCAGAACATTTTAACCTGCGTACAGATAATTTTTGACTTAAAGACACAATTGAGCGCAAGCTTTTTGGGTTGCCAAGTGATATGTTTGTTAAGTGAATTCTGGCACATTTTATGATCTTTCTTGCCAAAGTTGTTCAGTGAATCACAGTTGTTAAGTGAGCAACATGGTTATTAAGTGTATCTGGCTTCCCCATTGGCTTTGCTGGTCAGAAGGTTGCAAAAGGCAGTGATGAGATTCTACTGGTTTCCCTACCGGTTGTATACATGATTGTATACTTCACACGCGTGTGTACCGAACATATGTGTGCAGCTTTCCAAACACCAGTAGAGGCTCTACCATGCCAATCATCTGAGAGGATAAAGAACAGAAAAGCACAGGAGTGAGTGGGAGGGTCAATGCTGCACTTTTCTCTTTTTTCTCTTCCCCACTGATCGTTGGAGTTTTTTTATTACCAGTTTGGGTGAACCGGTGTGAACCGGTAGCATTTCACCACTGTCAAAAGGGGATCATGTGACCCTGGGGACACTGCCACCATAAATATGAGTGAGTTGCCAAGCATCCAAATATTAATCACATGACCCCAGGGATGTTGCAGAGGTCATAAGTGTGAAAAATGGCCATAAGTCACTTTTTAGTGCCCTTGTAACTTTGAATGGTCACTAAAGAAATCATTATAAGTCAACTTGTAGCATGCTGCCTCTGTTTGATCCCTTTAAATGAGAAAAAAAGAGGAAGATTAATGTCACATAAAGGGCAATTAATATTTTATGTTGCCTCCCTATTGTTCTGCCGCTCAGTGTATCATTTTCAGCTTGTCAGAAACTCATAGGGAGCCTTAAATTGGCTCCTTCTTCTTTATGAGGCTACTCACAAGATGATTGGTTAAGGGTGTAGCAGCCGTTCGCAAACAAGGTATAATACCTAAGAAACAATAAATTGAAAAACTCACTGCAATTAAGCTCCATGAGTTCCCAAGGCAACGTAGCAGATTTTTTTTGAAAATAATACCTAATTGTAGCAGGATAACAAAGATTCCAGAAGAAGCAAAGCAAATAATAGCCCACAACTGGAAAGACAACAAAAAGCTAAATTGCAGGATTTGGGTTTGGCTAATCTAGAGAAAAGAAGGGCTAGAGGGGACATGATAGCAGTATTCCAGTATCTGAGAAGCTGCCACAAAGAGGAGGGGGTCAATTTATTTTCCAAAGCATCAGAAGGCAGGACAAGAAACAATGGATGGAAACTCATCAAGGAGAGAAGCAATCTGGAATTGAAGAGAAACTTCCTAACATCGAGGACAATTACCCAATGGAATGACGACATCAGAAATTCTGCGTGCTTCATCACTGGAGGTTTTTAAGAAAAGACTGGACACCCACCTATCTGAAATGGTATAGGGTCGCCTACTTGAGCAGGGGGGTAGACTAGAAGATTTTCAAGTTCTCTCAAAAAAAAACCTCAGCCAACCTTCATTTTTTAGTCATGCTTAGAATTGCTCTATAATTGCTTTTCAGCTATTAACCATCAAATCAGCAAATTTTACAACATTCAGTAGCTGAATCTCCTTCAATCTTTGGAGAAAGAAGTTTTAAGTGGAAGGTTAAGGACTTTTCTTTAAAAAAAAAAAAAACCCAGAAGGGATAGCAAAAGGGTCAAAGAATTTTGATTTCAAAAAGTTATAAACAGATTAAGGATCCAGAGAGGTTTGGGAAAAAAAATTCAGATTAATGTTTGGAAATTTTCCAATTGGAAAATGCTGTTGCTTAGGGGAAAAACTAATAAGATGCAGTTTTGACAGATGGACAATAGAGGGAACCAGAAAGACATAAATATTATAATTAAAGGCGATCAACACTTAAATTTGATTTACTAATAGAGAAAGGAGCAAAATTCTTTAACTTTGGATGAATTTAAGGATATTTGGGTACAATGGACTCAGAAGTTAATCTTATAATTGTCTGCTTTCAGAGATAAACTGGATATTTTGTTGTATTATTAGGATGGTGATAACATTATTGAATATGTCTTTGTTGTAATGAGAGGGGAGGTTTATTTTTTTTCTATATTTCTCTTCTTTTCCTTTGATATCATCGTATTTTTTCCTTTTCTATTTTTTTTTTTAGAATTCCTTTTCTGAATCTTCTATCCTCCAGTTTTTTCATTTTTTATCCTTTTTGAACTGCATTAGCTTTTTTATCTTTGAAACTGCAAACTTGAATAAAATTGTTTTTTTAAAGAAAGCCTCTATGGCTGGGAGGAGGGTGGAAGAAATTGAGGCTCCCTGGAGCCAGTCCAGGGGTGGGATTCAAAAATCCAAGCAACTGGTTCGCTGCCTGGTTGCTGGGTGGTTCTTGGCCATGGTGGGCATGGCCAACCGGAACTTCCAGTTTGGCTGTTTTTTACCTTCCCCGGGGTCTGGAGGCTCCCTTCAGGACCTCTGGGAGGGTGAAAACAGTCTCCCCAAGGTCCTGAAGGGCCTCTGGAAGCCGGAAACAGGCCCATTTTGGGAATTCTGGGAGTTGAAGTCCTCCAGGCTTAAAGTTGCCAAGGTTGGAGACCCCTGCACTAGAGTGACATTTTCATGCCCTTACACAGACCTACAATATGACACATCTTCATTTGGAATATTGTATACAATTCTGTGTTGTCAATTGACCACCATTTAGTGACCATTTGAAGTTACAATGGCACTGAAAAAAAGTGATTTATGACTGGTCCTCACATCTATGACCGTTGCAGCATTCCCCGCTGTCACGGGATCAAAATTCAGATGCTTGGCAACTGGCATGTATTTATGATAGTTTTCAGCATGCTGGTGGGGGAATTCCGGGAGTTGAAATCCACACATCTTCAAGTTGGCAAGATTGAGAAGCATTGACTTAGCTGGCTGCTGCAGGAAACAAATTATGGGATTGAGGCAAACTTTGGTTTAACCCAACAAGCTCTTTTTATGCTGTTAAGTGCTTTCCTCCCCTCAATAAAGTATGATAAGTATGCAAGTAAGTAGAAGGGAGAAAGGAAGGGGGAGGTAGGGAAGGAAGGAAGGAAGGAAGGAAGGAAGGAAGGAAGGAAGGAAGGAAGGAAG